>JBAJNP010011163.1:0-15234 GCA_036877545.1 Yasuhikotakia modesta
GTGTGTATGTTGAGGTTTACTGCGGTGAACAGTGTGTATGTTGAGGTTTACCGCTTGTTTGCATAGAGAAAATAAAGCAAATTTTAGGATTATTAAGATCTTTCGATTTTTTTGTGTTAAGCTCAACTTACTGCCAGTAACATCATGAAAGTCATAAAATATTTGTAATGGCCATTAAACCGGTTCATTTTCTTGTTCATGTTTTGGGATGTTTTTGTGAGATTTCTGGTTTCAGTGTCAGTGAGATGAGAACTGAACTAATTTTTCACGTGCTATATTACAATGAGAAAAAGTGCCAAAATTAATCACAGTGTGTTTCAGTATCAGTCTTACACCCGAAGAGCCAAAGACATGTACTGATTCTGTTTGTCTGTCTGTCTGTCTGTCGGCATCATCTCTGTCAAATAAAGAAGCCATGAAAAACACTGCTGGCTGTTTGTTTTTTACTTGAGTTTCCTGTAAAAGATTCTGGAGGTCGGTGTATCCTGGCAGCACTGCAGGAAGTGTGTGTGTGTACTTCACCATATGTTGGGGAAACATTTGTTCCTAAAATCAGCAAAACCTGACAGTTCTGAATGAAACTTCTTGAGGACGTTCTCATTTGTTTACATTTTTGTTCGGGTTACAGTGTGGGAAAGGCTTTCTGGTGTGTATTATTGGCTATAATAGAGTGTCCCCATTTAATTAATTCAGTCAGTGTGTTAAGTGTCTGCTAACAGCTAATAAATGATCAGCTTGCTTGGACACACACTCACAGGACCTGTAAGTCTGACACTTACAGGAAGTCATCACCAAGAACCGAGACCCAAAACTGTAAAAAGAATCAGAGAGAGAGAGAGAGAGAGAGAGAGCACAGAAAATGGGTCTGATAGCTTCTAGATTTAACACGTATTTTTCAGTCATTTGTGGATCTATGGCTGGACTTCAGTGTCGGCTGCTGTTACAGTGAGTGTATGTTAAAGAGACCGATCTTCAGATTTAAGCAGAAAACAGTGAATTAACTTTACCCCACGGTCTAACCCTAAAAAGAAACTTTCTGTCTTTTTAAAATACTATTTAAAAATTCAGAACAGAAAACCCAATTCGCTGCAGATGCACAGGAACACACTGGACAGGAACTTTTACTGGCTACTGGTACGCAGTAAAAAGAGATGGATTTACTGAAGGGATCGTACGGCATCATCTTCCAGCCAAACAGAATGCTGGAATCAGAAGGTTTGATCTCAGATTCAAACACATTAAATTTTTCTTGTTTTTGTCCTGTTATTATGCATTTGATTGTTTCACTGAAAAAGTGAACAAGACATGTCATAACTCTAAAGAACTCAAAACATTGATGTGTTAGTGTTATGGTTAAACGTTTGTTTGATTTAAATAAAAGTAATTCTTGTTAGTATAAAGTAAATACATTAAAATATTGGGTCCCATTGTCACGTGACCTCTGACGTCCCCCGTGCGTGATGACGTCCGGCGCTCCGCCATCTTGTCGAGCGCGTGGATGAACTCGCGTGAAACGGAGTGAAGAAAACTGGTGAGTCGTATTAGACTCATAACATGATGCTGTTCTGTTGTTTCACACACGGCTAGTGTTACTGGTTTCTCGACCCTTTGAGCGGAATAAAGTATTAATAATACAAGTAAGTGAAAGTGCTTGAGGTGAGATGGACTGATATTGAACCGCAGTATGAAGAGAGTAAAAGTAACCTGTGCAGATGTTATTGTTACGCTGAACACACATGAAGATGCTGCATGAAAGTCAGCRGCAGACGTTTCAGTCCCTCATTACTCTCTGTTCTTGTATGTTTTAGGCTGACCGGAGACTGAATGTGAAAAGACCACCATGGCATTTATGTGACCCGTGAAAGTGATGCTGTTAGTCGTTCACTGGACATTTCCGTTGTCACTGACGGTGTGGAAGTACTGAGTGAGCTGCTCTCTGATGATGTTTGGACTCATTTATGCACTGAACTTAAATCCTGAGGGACTCAAATATACCTTTGAGGCCTTTTAAAAGTAATGATGGACATAAAGAGTAAGCAGATGAGCCGAAGGCGCAGAACATCTCTTAAAAGCTGCAGCAGTACATTTGTTTTTGTTGGAAACTTTTTCCAGTGCAGACCAGGTGACTTGGATTCTCTTCAGCAGTAGTTTTTATTATAGAAGATGACAAACACAAGCCTACACATAAGAGGTACTGCTTGGGTTAAAGTTAACATACATTACATTTATATACATTTTGAGGGGCGGTCCCTCAAAAACAGTGCTTTGTTTTGGAAGCTATCACCCCATACCCTGAAGCCCTACCAACGGTTGATCCAGTCAGCATAACAGACACAAAGTCTTTACACCTTAGTCCCCTTCATTGTTCTAGGGCTTTGTTTGAATTGTGAGCAAATGGTCAACTGCTTCCAGGAAGAGGCAAACAAAAGGTGGTTTACCTGCTGTTGTTTATACCTTGAATGCCCAATGCAATGTACATTCCTTTAGTATTCATTATTGAGATGGGGGAGAAAGAGCTGCGGGAGTACTTTTGTTTCCTTTGACCAGCTACAAAGTTCTGCAGGTGGGACCTTTTATACAAAGTTTACTGTACTGCTGTTTACTAAACCTGATTTGTTTTATCTAGGGTAAGTTAAATAGTTTACCCAAAAATGAAAATTCTTACCTTGTTTACTCCTCCTTAAGCTGTTTGAGTATTTAACTAATTAAATTTGGTTCATAGACCTTTTATGACAATTATGAGGGAAGTTTCATTTTTGGGTAAACTATTCCATGAAGGTGAAAAGACATGTTTTTCTTTCTACTATTGGTTAATTTGGTAGGTGTTTTATTAAGTGTTTGGTTTTACACTGCCCATTCTAAAGCAGTTTTTGGGCCTAACTTGTTTTAAACTACAGAAGTTGAATGTTTTACATTGTAAAAAATTGTATTATGACAAAATAAATGGTCAAGTTTCATGCTTGAAGTCATTCATCTTGGATGATAAAATGACATTCTAAAAGTAAATACATTTCTTTATTACATTAATATTTTACACTGTATTTGGTTGGATATTTGGTTAGATGTAAAATAAGTCAATACAAAGAGAAAACATTAAGACAAATTATAGTTTGAGATTTCTTTAAACTTAAAAACTTTATTTGATTCAAAGATACTTTTTGCTTTGGCTAAGTAATGGTTAGTTAATTCTTTTCAAAGTTGTTACAATGTAAATGCACTTATATGTTGTGTGAACTATTTTTTTTCATGTGTCAGATTTGAGCAGAACACTCATGCAGCACTACAGTTTTAATCTAGTCTTTATTTGTCACAGTAAACATGTTTTAGCTGCAGACTTGCTTTGATGCCAGTAAAGGTGATGGTTTTGTGTTAAACCAAAGAAGTGAACGATGTTAAGCAGAGGAGTTGTTTGTGTTTAATCTGGTAACGCAGACATGCAGCGTGTTGGACAGGCGTTCACGGCTGCTGCAGAGGAGCCTTATGTCTATGAGCAGATCTGCTGGGAGTCAGTTGTTATTTTAATGCTTTTGACTAAAATAATCTGTGAGGTGTGAGCATTCAGGTTCTGTTTCTGTATTAAAAGGTTTCCCACACTCATGAAAACCTGAAAATATTACAGTGTCTAGAAAAACATGCATGACTTAATTCAGTAAATTAATACAATTTTCTAAAACAGAATTTTATATCATTTCTTACATTTTTAGAGCTATAAGATACTGAATTGGTTAGATCTTTTTTGAGAGTGGGTTTGTATAGAGTGAGATGTTACTTAAATGTACTTATTTAAAAATAAGCAATAAATCATAAGATGACAATATCAGCCATTGCAATTTTACCCGGAGTACAACGTTTTGTTTATTTACTCCCAGACAGTCTTATGAAACAAAACTAAATTTAAGTTTATTTATATATAAATAAAACCAAGCAAACATAAAACTCATGAGCCTCTTAAGTGATGATGTTTTAATGAAAATGTCTCTCTGGGCAGGTGAAGCTAAGAACATACCTTCATATCCCGGCCCCAGTAAAATGAGGGATTGTTACTGCACAGTACTTCTGGACCAGGAGGAAGTGTTCAGAACCAAAACCATAGAGAAGTCTTTATGGTGAGATTCCCCCAGCATGCGCACATTAATATTAGTGTCAATTCAATGACACCCTCAGTCCTCTGCCAGTGTCCGCGGCACACCATATGAAGTGTCAGTTTGTAAGACCTTCAACATCTGAGTAACATCTGTTGTCTGTTTGATGGTGTCTCTGACAGTCCGTTCTACTGTAAAATCCCTTGCAGTTTCAGACATCTCTCCTTCTACACCTTTGACAGAGATGTGTTTAGCACTGTCTGACATTTCCCAGAACTCCCTGCATTGGCTGGGCTCTGATTTGCTCTAAATTATAATTATAAATATTTTATAGTATATTTCAGATAACAGTTAAATGTGCTTCAGTACTTCAATTAAAAATGTGTATAAATGGTTTACAAGTACACAGATGTGTTTAATGGCATGTATAACAATATGAACATGGTATACAAGGACATTTCCACATACTAAATAGTGTTTTTATTGTAATTTAAAAAATTCTATAGGAGTTCTATAAGGGACAGTTTTCTATAAAGGTTCGGTGATATACAAAATGTACTATTTGTCCAGTATTAAAAGCTTCTGAGGAGAGTTCTCATAAACCACATATGCCGGTGTGAGTGTGTTCAGTTCTGCTTCAGATCTCATGGTCAGCTGGTTCTGATCTGGTTTTAGGTAAAGTGGCTGGGGGAGAAGATGTGCAGAGGTATCAGGGTAAAGACGGCTGTTTCCCACTTCAGCCTGTCAGTGCAGATCTTAGAGGTCCAGGTACAGATTTACCATGGTACAATACTGCCCCTGCAACAGCTTCTTTAACACTGTGTGTGTGTGTGTGTGTGTGTGTACAGGGTCAGATGCTCACTTACATTGTGAAATATTATGACAACCAACGTTTGACACAGACATTTTACTGGGCCTCACTAAATATAAGGCTCATAAATCAGTCAAATCATGTTTTTCTTATAACCTAATGTTATGATATAAAATATACAAACCAATGGAAGTCTGTGAAATGTGTGTGTGTGTTCTTCAAATGTCCCCACAAAGTGGTGAAACCCTTCATCTGCTCAAACCTGCTGCAGACCTGCAGTCAATCATCCTCCGTCTCATGTTGTGCTCCTCTGTGTCTCGCTCTCTTTTGGTGTAACCGTGGTAACAGGATCTTTCCTCCGCAGGGGAGCTGCGTCTCAGTGAGTATCACTAAACCACTATCAGCGAACATCAAACCAGTATCAGCAAACATCAAACCAGTGCACCTATTGCTAATCCATTAACAGTGTCACCAATGTCAATGGAAGTGTTTGTTTCACAGGGAGCATCCAATCGGTGATCAGAGCTTCCAGTGCTACATACAGCAGCGGTCAGAAAGCTCCGTCCACTCCATCTGACACAGCTGTGTGGCGCATGATCTCTGTGGCAACAGTAGCATCTTAGATGCAGGAAATTCTGGGATTAATAAAACTGATTCTTTCTTCACTTTATTTATACATTTTCAAGTATTACAACATTTTTCAAAAACATTTTAAAAACTATATACAAAGGGGGGTCAGACTATAAATATGAATAACAGATACAAACAATAAGACACAATTATCCCCCCCAACCACCCACCCGATGGGGAAAAAAAAACATAATTTGCACTTGTGCCAAATACCATGAGCATTTCCACAGTTGAATCAAATATATGTATCAATATAAATCCTTCACTGGGAGAAAATAAAATATGAACATTCTCTTCATTTAATGTTTCCATATATTCACAATGAACTTTTAATGATTCTTTTTCAAAACCTGAAGACCAGAGAAGCTGTTATTATGAATTATTCTGAGAAGGTTTTCTCAACAGAATTTTCCTTTTATGTTGATGGGCTCAAACGTCAGTTCCCAGTAAGCTTTGCTCTCACAGTTACTGTCAGCAAACACGGTCTCATTGGTGCGAGACCTTCAGTGCCTGACAATGTTTGTGCCTGCATGCTGCCCTTCCTTTAGAAATGTTTTAGAATGGTTTTGTATGTTGTAGGAGATCACGACACAAGTTAAAGAAGTGCTGCATTATGGGAAATGTAGTTTTGTGTGTATTGATGCTTGTGGTAGATTTTTTTTGTTTGTCATTGTTTGTTCCACTGCTTTCTTTAACCAAACCATGTTTGTTTATGGTTAACCGGTATAAACCCAAGGCAGAGGATCAGCTAGCTGTGTGTGTTTGTGTGTGTGTGTGTGTGTGTGTTACTGGTACCAGGACAAGGTGAGCTTAGGTCATATCTTTCCCTAAAATAAAACAAAAAAAACTTAATAAAGAAAAAAAACATTAGGGACATGTTACATTTTCAGCATTACTATTATGCTAGTTGGAAACATTTTCACCCCACAGTCTCATGTGTCATTGAAGTAAGTGTTCTTGTATCGTAGTTCAACTGGTACAACATGGAGCTTGTGGGTTCCTAACCCTAACTGTGAAGTATTTATTTATCATGATAGTGTTATTATGAATTTATTGTAATACAGTATTTTTATGCATTTGTGTTCACAATTGTGTTCAAATTGTTTGCCCTTGTCTGCTATGTGACTGTACATGTATGCTAACATAAAGTGACATGCCATACATCCCTTTCTAAAGCACCATTTTAATGCAGCCCATAGTTTCTTCCCAAAATAAACAGCTGTTTTTTATATCACAGCATAATGTGAAAAGAAAACCAGACGGGCAGTATGAATTAATAATGCAATAATGTCACTTACTAGTAACTGTTCAGTTTCTGGTCTATAATAATTGCTGCATCACCTCAGATGAGAGAAGATTGTGTTTACATTATAATATATGTGTCCTGATTGATAAACCAGTGAAAGCAACAGCAAACATCCGTCTTTATTCAGCAATATCTGTATTTTTAAAGGAACACTTAAGGATGTTTTATATAAAATGAATAAGACTGAATCTAAGAGGAACGAATGCAAGTAAATAATCAAAATATAAAACATTTGTGTCGCTTGTTGTGTGTTATTTGCTCATGTTGACTGCTGAAGAGTTGCCGCTCAGGAGACCTCAGCGCTTCACCTGTGGCCCCGTTCAGCAGGGGGGTTAAACCCATAATGGCGTCTCGCTGACGTTTTCTGTCCAGATCTGTTTCTCTAGCGCTGTCTGCACTTTCAGCTCAACCGTGCAGTTCATTTATTGTAGGAGCCAGAGAAGTTTTGGAGGTCGGATCTGAAGCGGATCTCGTCTGGATTGCAGTGGATCAGACAGCGGGATGATGTGTGGACGCACCGCGGGGTTGAGCGGCTCTCTGCTCGGCCTCGTCCTGCTGCTGCTGCCCGCTGAACTCTGCGAGTCTCACCGATGTGAGTAACTTTAGCCTCAATGTTATAAAGGTTGTTCTGTATCAGTAGGATCACCATCCTTTTCAAGGTAACAATGCAACAACTTTTACCATTACATGCCACCAGTCTACACCTAAATGTAATACTTGTGCTTCTGTGAAACGGATAATTTCGTTTAAAACGTGTCTAACTTTTATTTACTACGCGTATAGTTACGGAGGCATTACGAGGTAACTGCGTTACGTTTATAGGGTTTATTTCAGTCTTAACCTTAAAATCAGTCAATGGAGCAAATTACATTACAACAATGTTTACAAACGTAACATGGTGGCAGAATTTACATAATAACAATGTTTATAAATGTAACAGGTTTGTTACCTGTAAACGTTTTACTAAAGTTCTGTAGCAGCACTGTGGTACAGAGATGGTAATACCACAGTACTTCAAAACATACCATACATGTGATTGATTGCTACAGCCAGGATTACATGGTACATGGCCACAACGGTCTGTTTCATTTAGTTTTTGTTAGTGAATACACATAAACACGCAGATGACCTTCTTCATGTACTGTGTGTGTTAGTTCTCTCACAGAATACAGCTCATCAGTTCCTTGTGAGGCACAAACGTGCAAACACGCTGTTTGAAGAGAGTAAGAAAGGAAACCTGGAGCGCGAGTGCATCGAGGAGCTGTGCAACAAAGAAGAGGCGCGAGAAATCTTTGAGAACAACCCAGAAACTGTGAGTTTTAGGGTGCCTCACAGGGACTCCTACTTGACAGTTAGGGGTACCAGTGTGTTGTTTGAGTATTGGTGATCAGTGTATTATTTTACAATAACTGTTTCTTCAATTTTCCAGGAATATTTCTATCCCAAGTATGTTGGTAAGTTATCATCATGATTTTTGTGAAAAATACCCTGTACAGTAAAACAGAACATGTTATTTCTCAGTAGTGTGTGTTTGTGTGTCATTGTTCTGCTGGTATCGGGTCAGATGTCCTCTGGCAAATGTTTCTGTCTGTGTTTCAGCGCCTGTCATGCTATAATCAGATTGCAAAACTGTGTGACTGAGCGCTCGTTTTGACTCAAAGCCCATCATAAAAACAGTGTCTAAATGTCAACGTAGAAGTTCATGATCTCACTCTGTTTTCTCAGTTTTTACACACATTGCACAGAATATGTTGTTGCACAACCCGATATGAAGTGAAGACGCCAAGTTCAAATAAGAGAACAAGATTGTGATGAATAATGCAGAAATGTTTGAAAAAAGGGAATATTTATGATGAATCCGGTGATGTACCGCTCACAGGCCTCAGAACAGCTGACTGTGTTTTTGTGTTGTAGTTTGCCTGGGGTCTCACCGTGTTGGGATTAATAATCCAAACTCAGAACCTGGAATCCCTCAGGACCTGCGGACATGTGTACAAGGTGACCCAATAGAGATTAGTTGTGTTGAAGCACAGCAGTGTTGCGTGTTTAATCTTGTGTGTTGTTTACAGAGATCAATAACCAGTGTTTGCCCCTGCCGTGTTATAAGGAGGGGTACGAGCGCTGCGTGGACGGTCAGGGATCGTACACCTGCCTGTGTAAACCAGGCTGGACCGGACCGCACTGTGAACAGGGTGAGTGACAGTTGATTGTAAGAGCAGAAACGTGATCCATGTCACAAATTCTTCACACTCCGAAATGTGTTCAAGCAGAAAGTTTGTTTCTTGTATAAAGTGGTCATACTGTAACATTTGGCTGAAATGAAAATGCTGGAACTGAAATATGTTTGGTTGCCTTTTGTTGTTGTTAAAGTTAAATTTGATGCATGCACTGATTTCCTGTTGAAATTAAATTTTGTTGGACATTGTCACTTCCACAATGTCCTGTGGCTGCATGGTTTGCAGATAGCACCACTAACTAGCCAAAATGTGTTACTTTCCAGTAACTTGGTTTAAAGGGCTGATTCATCCAAAAATGAGAATTCTTTTGCTCAGCATATTTTAGCATATCTACATTACCCTGTTTCCTTACAGATATTAATGAGTGTGAGGACCCAAATTTCCCTGCGGGTTGCAGCCAGACATGTTACAACCTCCCCGGCAGCTTCACATGCAGCTGTGAGAAAGGATTCTACACACACGACAACATTCACTGCATCGGTGAGAAAGGATTCTACACACACGACAACATTCACTGCATCGGTGAGAAAGGATTCTACACACACGACAACATTCACTGCATCGGTGAGCATGCAGTGAATGTTGCAAAGCAGCAGTAGTGTTGTGCAGCAGTTCTGTGCTGGAGCGTTTGGTTCTAATCCAGGCTTAGTTGATTTTACACGAACTCCTTGTCTGCCAGATGCATCTGAGTTCCAACAGCTGTTCCTGGAATTCTGGGATTTTCCTGTAAAAGGGAAATATGATTCTTGTTCAGCTGTGTGGTCCCGTGCAAAACTGAAACCACAGAAGTCAAGAAATTTGGGCAAAGCAAAACATCAGCAGCCCTTTTAGAAAACACGCATACTTGCAGTCATGATACATACACACACTCACTCACACGTACGCACACACACAGGGCTGATTGCTAAACGTGGCAGAAAGCACAGTAAGCAGGTCCAGAGGTTTGTTGCATAATATTGTTTTTAAATTCATCACTTTTTCCAGCATTTTGTTATTTAGCTACAATAAGACTCAGTGTTTAGTAGCTTCATTGTCATGTGAAAAAGAGGCTTTACTTAATCTTTACTTATGCATGTTAAGACAATGACACACGTGTAAATTAAAGTGTTTGAGTATGTTGTGTGTGTTTCAGATATAAACGAGTGTATCCTGTATCCCAGTAAATGTGCAGAACCTTCTGAATGCATCAACGTTCCTGGAACATACGAGTGTCTCTGTCCAACAGGTTACAAATACAACACCACATCACACCAGTGTCTCGGTGAGAGAACTCTCTACCCCACAACACAAACACACTCTCACACAAATACACAAATACTCCTCGATTAATAAATCTGTCTAATGCCAACGTGACATTAAAATAGCCCTTTGATACTTTAAACAACTTAAATGCTTCAGATTTCTTTCCCCTGAAAATGATGTCATCAAGGCCTTGCATTTGATTGGTGACTCACTCCCACTAGGCAGTTGTTTTTAAAACATTTTTCATTGAACACAATGTAAAACTTGCATTGCAGCATCACCTTCAGTGTGTCTGCCTGACTGCTCATCTGTGTGTGTGTGTGTGTTTCAGATGTGGACGAGTGTGAGCAGGACGTGTGTGACGGTGAGTGTGTGAACACCATCGGGAGCTTCTCATGTCAATGTGATGGGCGGAGGGGGGTGAAGCTGGCAGACAACAGACGTTTCTGTGAGAAGATTCCACAGTGTTTGGATCTGTATGATTATAAGCACGAGGAAATGTTGTATCTGGGAGAACAGTTTTCTGGGTTACCTGTCATATATCTGCGCTTTCGTCTGCATCCGGATGTCAGGTGTGGGAGCTTGTGTGGATGGTGCAATAATGACATGAACACTTTATTGTGTCACCAGCTGAAGGCTCCTCGTATGAAGACTGTGTGTTTGTGATTCTGGACGCAGGTTTGCAGCTGAGTTTGATTTTCGCACGTTTGATCCAGAAGGCGTGATACTGTATGCTGAGTCTCGACAGGACTCTTGGTTTCTGTTGGGTTTGCGGGGAGGCCACATTGAAGTCCAGTTTAAGAACGAGCACTCGTTCAAAGTGACCAGTGGAGGCAAAGCCATTAATGACGGTCAATGGCATGTGGTGAGTTCAAAGACCCTCTGTCTGTAGATATGTGTACTGATGTGTCTGTAGAGTCTGTAGATATGTGTACCAATGTGTCTGTGTCTGTAGATATGTGTACCGATGTGTCTGTTGATATGTTTTTTGACATGCTTGAAGACATGAGGTGTTTGTTGGCCTGTTTAAGCGCCCGAGGTTTGTTGATGTGTTGGGTTAGATCTCGGTGGAGGAGCTGTTGGGCAGCATCAGCGTTAAGATCAGTAAAGAAGCCATCATGAGCATCAACAGCCCGGAGCGTCTCTTCACTCCAGTCAGCGACAAACTGGAAGTTAAAGTTTACATTGCTGGACTGCCCACTCGCAACCAGAGTCTTGTCAAATCGGTAAATGTTCAGCCAGTTTATGCTCAAACAAGTATTACTGTACATCACATTTTAAAATTACTACTGCAGATTGTAAATGACATTTTGATTTATAACAATCATATTCTTCCTCTAATTTTTCATTACTGTATTGTACAAAATCTCCTTCATACGGTCATGAGTTTGTTTAGGTTTGTTTGGGTTTTGTGTACCCGTGCTCAGATCAATGCGAGGTTGGACGGCTGTATTCGGGGCTGGAACCTCATGAATCGTGGTGCATCTGGAGTGAAGGAGGTGATTCAGGAGAAGGAGAGCAAGCACTGCTACGTCTATGTGGAGAAGGGCTCTTTCTTCACAGGGGGAGGTCCAGCTCACTTCCACATTGACTACAGTGAGTTCACCGCTACATTCTGGATGAATGAAAATAAATTCAGCTTTCGGTTCAAAATCGATTATACAGCAAACATGTAACAGATCCGTTTTTAACCAGTCTCCTTTACTCTCATTAACAAGAGTAAGTTTAGAATAATGATTTACACTTGATGTATATTTGTGTTGCACACTAGGCAGGGCAGACCAGTGGTTAGTGGATATTGTGATGTCTGTACGCCCATCAAGTAGTACTGGGGTGATATTTGCCCTGGTTAGCAACAACGCTGTCCCTCTGTCTGTTTCTGTGGTAACGCGAGGCCCAGATGATGCGGTAAACTTTACCCACCCAGATGTTGATTCAGTGTTGAGTTGATCGGAGAAATGTCTGATCTAAGGCTCTGATCTTCTTCCTCAGGAGCTGCGGGTGTATCTGGACGGTGTCCCCATGGCTGTGCTACAGTCACTGATGTTGTGTTACCCGGAGCGTCTGACTGTAGAGATCAGAATCTCACAGGAGCAGCTGCACGTCGCCGCAAATTCCTCCACAGTGACCTACAGTGACTCTGACAAACTGAATGCAGCCTTAACCAAGCTCAACAACACCATGCAGAACCCCGTCAGCACTTATATAGGAGGGCTGCCAGGTAACTGATCATATTTACTGGTTTTTAACCACACAGACATTGGCTAATGAGTGTATCGCTGAGTGATCTAATGATTTTCTGTAATCTGTGACTTAAATATTTGATAATGATAACACAACTGATGTGCTTCTAGACATAATGCATTATATCATACAATAGATACAACAGATAACCAGGACCTTACAAACACACCTGAACCAGGACAAAAACCTCTGCAATGCACAAATGGGCTTCATTATCATAATCCTGTTTCATAATCCAAAAGACACCATGCTTTGAGGTGTGATGTACCTCACATATATGAAGTCTGAGCCTCAGATTCTTTAACAGCTTTTGATGGTGTGATCGTGCAGACAGGAACTTCTTGTGTAGTCTGGCCAAAAGTGTGAGAAGTGTTTTGATATTCATCAGGAAAATGATTTTCTGTTATAAAACCTTCCATGAAGTCTTGACCGTTCAGGCCAGCAGCAGATGAAGAAGGCTGGTTTTGTGCATTGGTTCCAGAATCAAGCTCTTAACTAATGGGCAGGATGTACCACTATGTCTAGAATGAAGTGTGTGTTATTTCCACACAGCTCTCTTTCTTTGTGTATTTCTATGCAGATCTTCCACTGTCCAGCACTCCAGTCTCAGCATATTATCACGGCTGTATGGAGATCAGTGTCAACGGACTCCAGCTGGATTTTGATGAAGCTGTTAGCAAAGACAACAGCATCAAATCTCACTCCTGCCCTCCTGTGTCCTCCCCCGAACTCCACCCACACTAGCCAGGAAGTGACATCACAGCCAATCGCAAGGCTCCCTGATGTGCAGCACTCGTTGTCTTAATTTGCCTGTTGTGATTCTGGATCTGATTTGAATCCTGTCAGTCATATAGTTGCTCTGTTAGGGTGTGAAGTTGCAGGTGACACCCTAGTGAGTGTGTGAGGGATATAGGGGGATTTTGGAATCAACAAGGAGACTTTATTCTTATAGTCTGTTGTCTATTGAGTTTTTTATGGGGCTCTTTTTAATACATTCACTTGTTAGTGCACTAATTCTTTAACTAACCTGTGAAAAAAGAAGGACTTTGAAAAAGAAGGAAAATATTTTCCTTTATTTAAAGACACAGCTGAGGTACGATGCTGAGCTGAGCTCGTATTGGTTAAAAATATTAATCCTTTTTGGATAGTGAAACCAGGACAGAAATCTTGTTTCAGTGTGATAGTTCCAGTCTTTTCGTTAGTTCTCCCTGTTATGTGTTTATGTGTGTTAACACAGTTTGTTCCTTGTAAACATGGTAAGAGATGAACTCACTGCATTTGTGTTGTATGTAGAATCATTTTAATGTGAATGCGTTTAGGTGGATTTTGACCACAAGTGCAGAATTAATTGTTATAATAAAACGTGTTAAAATGCAGCATGTTGTCATGAAATTCTAAAAAATAAATTATACATGCATTTGTTAACCAATCAATTTTACTCAAAGTAACTTTCAACTAAGAACTTTAATCTGTTCAGCTATATACATGCCAGGCAGTCCGCCAGATTATATTAAGTGTAAATTCATCACTATGCAGTAGAAACTGTTCTTGGTTTTGGTGGGAGGACAGTGAGGTTTCATACAAACACAATGTGTCCACACAAGAATGTGTTGTTAGTTGTGTAGAAGACACACTGTTGTACAGATGGACACAAATAACCTTCATCAGCTGTGACAAAAACAAGAGGGGGGAAGTAAACATGAGGAAACAGCTGCAGAGGGAATTAACCTCACAGGCCATAATAAGAGCAAAGGGAGAATGAATCAAAAATGAAAACATTCTTCTCGATATGAGGCTCTTCTGCTGATAAAGGGTTTGGAGTATGTGTTCATACATCCAGACCGACCTCTTTACATACTCATGTTGTCTCTGTACGGTTCTCACAAAACTGACGTCAGTCCCATTTACTGCATGTAAAATAACTAAAAGTCAGAAAGCATTCAGGGCTGATTATCTGTCTGAACCGGCCCAGCCACACAATAAGTGAGTAGATGTTCACCAGTGAGTGTTCTATCACTTTAAAGAGTGTCTTGCGCCGGGATCGCGTGCAGCACCGCAGTGAGAGTCCGAACCGAACCGAACCGAGCAGAATCCTGCAGCGGGAACTCCCTGCGCGTGCTGCAACTTTCAACCAATGAAAACGTCGAATCTGCCGCTCGCGTTCATAGAGCGAGAGAAAGAGAGAGAGAGAGACATACAGACAGTGTGTAGAGAGAGAGAGAGGGGTGAGTGCGCTGCAGTTCTGGTTCGGCTTCGAGTGAGAGATTCTGTTCGGAAAAGAGCGAAAGTTTGCCGCAGAACCGAACATGAGAGAGTTCGTGTGGAGCAGCTGCTGGGTTCTGCTGTTCGTCTGCGGCTCCTCGCAGCGTAAGTTGCGAAGCAGCGCTTTATAAAGTCGCGCAATAACAGCGAGCGGCTCCTCTGACGCTCTGCGCTTGTTTTCAGTGTCGGTGTCGCCGGAGACGGCAAACGCGTTTCTCCGCAGACACCGCAGAGCGTACCAGGTGTTCGAGGAGACCAAACAGGGTCATCTGGAGCGGGAGTGCGTGGAGGAGAGATGCTCCAAAGAGGAGGCGAGGGAGGTGTTTGAGAACGACCCCGAGACGGTCAGTGTCCTTACTGCGTACTCACACCGAGCGCTGCGTACTAACACACCGAGCGCTGCGTACTAACACACCGAGC
>JBAJNP010011164.1:5066-15234 GCA_036877545.1 Yasuhikotakia modesta
TGCGTGTGAAATCCCCTTCATTATGGGCACTAATAACTAATGAGGACAACACCCTAACTTACACATTAAATAATGTTTTAATTAAATTCTAAGAATTTAATTCCTTAGGGATTAGGCCTTAGAATAGAATAGGGTTAGGGAATACAAAAAACAGTTAACTTAACAATAACAGTCAATGGAAAGGATGTGACAATGTGTGTGTGTGTGTGTTCACGCAGGGGCATGTATGTAAATAGCCACATGTGTGTAAATATGTTTCTGATTTGGTTTTTCAGAATCACTGCTAGTAAATTTCCACAATCTCCTTCAAATTTGATATTGTGGCGTGTGTGTGTGTATGTTCTCCATGGTGGGATAAGGCGTTCTCTGCAGACTGGCAGAGGTGTTATTTAAAGCAGCAGGGCTTGTCATGGGGACTATTTAAAGTAGAAGCTTTAGCGACTGCAGTCTGTCTGTGACTCTAAAGATCACATTTGTTTGAGTGCACAAGTGTGTGTGTGTGTGTGTGTGCTTAGCTATATTTGGGGGCTAAATTTATTGCTAGATGAACTAATTCTGACTGAACATTTAAAACCTCCCTTTGGGGCTTTTAAAGTTGTCCTTATTAAGAAAAAAGCAATAAATAAATAAAAATAAAGGTTTTTGCATAGCATAGTATACTACATACACACACATATAACATACAAAACATATATATTGTCTGTAGTTTGTATAAAAGAAAGTCTAGTATGAAGTCTAGTATGTATAGATTATAATATAGAAGTATGTATATATAAATACTGGTACTGTTACTAGTGTGTGTGTGTGTGTGTGTGTGTGTGTGTGTGTGTGTGTGTTTGTGGAGAGAGTGATTTTTCTGCTAGTCACAGAACAGAGGAGCAGTCGCTCACGGTACGTGAACACAGCAGCACACAGGAAACCTGCACACGCTGCTCAAAATTCAACAGCGGATGCATAATGCGCCGCTTTGCTTGGAAAACATCCCGTAACTTATATTTGTCAGGGAACTTTTTATCATTCTTCTTAAGAATGCATTTATTGTCATATCTCTCAGCTCCGAACGCCTGGAATCAATAATGTTTCCCTCTTGAAGGCGTTTCCAGGGACTGAAGAGTCTCAGGACAGCCGTTTTCTTTTCTTTAGCCACTGAAAACAGTTTGTCCTGATGAGTGTGTTTATTAGTTTAAATAAGTGCTGTACAGTAAAGTCTAACTGCAGGTGCGTCTCAATATTTGAATGTTTTTTCTTGAGGAGGTTGATAACCTTAAGTTTGTTGATTCAGAAGTTGTCCGTCTCCGGTGTTGTGGTGGAATTTAAAGTTAAATTGGAAATTTGAGGGCATGGCTTGTTTTTTTTTCCCACTGGGAATTGATTGGTTGTAGAAAACCTCGCAGCAGACCGTTGGAGGGGAGTGGTTTGTTGACTCTGGCTCCGCCCAGTCCCTCAGACTGACATCATCAGAAATGGTCGGCGGAGGGGAAGTACATCAATTTACTGTATTTATAATAATCCCTGTAATGTCCTTTAAGAAATAAGGGAAGTGTGTTTTGATTTCATGGCGACTAAAGAAATTAAATGATGTAAACTATGCAAACATCCATTTGTATAACCGTGACAAGTAGAGAGAGAATTTGAAGATGGATGGGTGAATGTGTGGGTGGATGGGTTAGACCTGGCTGCCTCTGTTTACTGGCCATTAGAGATGATGCATGCATTCTCTTCCAAAAAGCAGCTCTCGTTACTGCCTATTTAAATTGCAAATTCGATGTTGGTCACTGAACTATAATCTCCTGACTCTGTGAACAATTACCTCTCCTCGTAACATCAGATAAATAAGTGGCTGCTTCTAATAAGCCTCCGCTATAGGGAGCTAATGGCTCCCTTTTGCTCTTTTAATTTCATTCATACCTTAACATGAGAAATTAATTATTAATCATCAGTAAACAACAGTTTAAGATGCTGGCCGCACTATTGTCAGCTAATTGGCTCATTAGGAGCAGCATTAGGAGGGAAGAGGCTGTCGACAAGCCCTGCAGGACCCAGTCAATGCACCTCGCGCATGAGGCATTGATCTCCGCCGAGCGTCCCCCCAACCTGATTAAAGCTCAATAAAGCCCCTCGGCTGCTCTCCGACGTGCAGAACATCGCCCGTCTGCCCCGGAGACCAGCCAGAATTGCAGTCGCTCCGCTTCCTTTTCCCCTCTTTCCCAGCTAACAATTTTGGGTTGTAAAAACATTTCCCTAATTTTCCCATTAGGTAACAAAACATTGCAAATGTTGTTTGGAATGTTCCAGAAACTTTTTTAGATGCTGTTTTGACACTGTTGCTGAAATATTATTCAAGAACGTTATTCAAACATTTTTAGATTCAGATTTTTTTGAACGTTTTTGATTTATGATGTATATTGTTTAAAAAGCGTTTTACTAGCGTTACTGCAAGAACAGCTTTACAAGAACTTTCAGGCAGCGCTTGCTAACGTTCTGGTAATGTTATCTGGGTCGCCTCACAGTGATTTAATGATTAGTATGGACAGAGGCAGCAGATTGTCTAGATCCAGAATAAAAGTGTTTCTCCTTCTGGAGGAGGAAACAGGAGGCGCAGTAGAACTGTTCTCTTCAGTAGACAGTGCTGGATTCACTCTAGACTAAAACCATCTCATCTGTCACCACAGAGTGACAGACTGCTTCAGAAATCCAGTCTGGTTCCCATCTGAAATATTCAAGGGAAGCGATGAAAAGTTCAAAGTTTAAAAAGTTTTGAACCTGTACAGGTAGTCACTGCAAAGCATAAAGTGTGTGTGTGTGTGTGTGATATGAAAAGACTGTGGTTTTTGTTCTTACAGTCGCTCGTCTTTGTTTTTCGGCTGGTGTCTGGCTGGCTGTACGCCATCATTGGACAGTGCTGGTGAAAATGATTTCAGCCTTTAAATGAAGTCATAGACTGTCACCAGCTATCAAATCTCAGACGTCGACAGCAGGAGGGAAACTTTGTGAAAATCACCTACTGTATATGTTAAAGTACATCTTACACTTATATTTGAGTTCTAGATTGTGACGCACTTGCTAATCAGACTCATTTAGCGCGGCGGCTTGGCTCAGTGTTTTAAATCTGATTTGCTCGGGATGAGTGTGATGTCAGCAAACAGACGATGGAGAGCGGTTCACCATTATTCAACTGTATGATAAGCCTGAACTTTGTTGAAAAAAGGTTGTACACCTGGGCTATTTTGTTTGTATGTCTGGAGTCGTGTTTGATGAGCACACAGGTTGTCTGAACTTACACATGGGCTTATCTTTATTCTCTCTCTCTCTCTCTTATGGTAAACACTCTTTCCATCTTTGCTCAATCGCTTGCTAACCTTTGGTCTTCACCCCGATCAGATCAGGACCTGAAGCAGGTGGTGTTTGGAGATAGAGAAGACAGAGATCAGACTGTACAGTCCAGTAAATCCAGCACCGATCATCTCTGCAGCCCTCACACATACAGAGCTCAGAAAAACTGAGAGGAAGATGGTAATGCCAGAAAAACAGTGGGAATCACAGGATGGAGTGTGTCTTTAGTTTCCACAAACACACACACGTTTACACGGCTCTTTCCGCTGTGATATTCAGTCAGTGTCAACAGGCCAGCAAGCTGTTGAAAGTTGCATTTTTGTAGAAGACAGCCAGACAGATCGTGCAGCTAATGCAGCATTTTGCATTATTTGCATCGTTTCACAATTGCTTGGTTAACTAGTTAAATCAAAACTGAGCATTGTAATGTTTTTCTCTGACTGGAATATGAAAGTAGAAACATATATGTATATTAATATAACTATATCTTAGAGACACACACACACATCTATATATATAGTATTATATAGTAAAATATAAACAAGTGCATAAATAATATAATAAAATATTAAATAATACCCCCACACACAGTTACATATTTTCATTATTTATTATATTACATATATGCATGTATGTGTGTTTCTATATAGGTATATATATATATTTAGTTTCTAGTGGTTATAGTATGTGGAAAATTAATGTCCTTTGGCTGAAACATACTGTAGCTTCCTGATAGTTTAACATGAAATTCCCTGAATGCCTGTAATCGTCTGATTTCATAATGTCATGCACACATTCAGTGCATGAGCGTGTGTGTCTAATACTGTACATTCACTCATTGACCCCATAGGCTCTTTGAAGATGTCACTTGCTCTCATGGTTTTCTCAGTTCGTTCTCTTTTGCCTGTTCATAAGTTTCCACTTCTGATAGCCCCCCTCGGACCTCCAGTCGTCCGTGGAGCAGGAGGATGGGGGGATTAACAGATCACTTCTCAATTTTCCCTCATCCCGCTCGCCCATAATCACATCATCTTACACCTGACAAGAGGGATAAATTCCATTAGCTTTTATTAGAAGTAATTATCCTCGGCTCTCACCCCATGCTGTCCCCATCTCTTCCTCTCTCTCTCTCTCTCTCTCTCTCTCTCTCTCTCTCTCTCTCTGATTCCTTTATTCCTTTTTGTACTCCTCTCTTTTCCTCCCATCTTTTTTTGGTTCCCGGGATCTCTGCTCGCCCACTGTGCCGCTCGCCCAACTCTTCTGCTTGGCTTCACCACGGCTTTTAATTAACACCCTTAGTCACAGTCAAGCAGGCTGCCTCCTGTAGCCCTCCGCTCGCAGGGCATCCCACACCAGCATCACACACACACACACCGTGGGCACAGGGATGAGATGGGTCACACATTAAATGAGGAGCCGCTGGCTTGTGAAGCCTGTTTCAGTGGGTGCTGTCATGCGAGTCTTCTATTCTCTCTCTCTCTCGTTCTCTTTCTGTCTCTCTTTCTCTCATCCCCGTTGGCTGTGTTTCACGAGGAGTCAGCAGAGGTTTTTATTGGTCGTTAGGTATGGAGAGAGTGATCAGGTTTTGCAGGTGCTGAGTGCTGCTGCAGATGTCAGTGTGTGTGTGTGTGTGTGTGTCTCAGAGCTGATTCATTCTGTTGTTGTCCTGAATGCATTTGATATAATTGCACAATTATTCCCACTTGCCCACCTGTGGTAGGTGAGTGTTGCATCTCCTGCTTTGTTTCCCAACAAACAAAGTCGCTGTTTTTCTGGGATAATATCTCACAACTGCTCGCTGATTTTGGGGTTTCGCGTGCCCTCAGCCCACAGGTTGCTGTTTTGCGGTTTAGCTGCTTGTGTTCAGACCAGTGAAATTGTTCGTGTAAACAGACAATCACAGCGCCGGCTGGAATATTCACCCGTTTATCATTCTGCTATGATTTGAAATGTTTTGAATTCTCTGCAGGTTTTTTTTAGATGTTTTGAAGGTTTGGAAAATACTTGATTTTAACATATGCATTCAAGGTCAAAAATTCTGATTTATTACTTTATAAAATTCTGAATATTTTCCTGCAAAATACTTGATTTTTTTCTTTGCAGCATCATCCGAGAAAAGCCATTAGACTCAGTCTGACGTCCCAGTTCTTTTTTGTTTCACAGCAATAGTGTCTTTGCTTTTTCAGAGTTCTGTTTCTGGTAAATCCAGACGCGTTTCTTATATGTCCCTCAGTCTCATGCAGCGACTCTTCAATCAGCTGTTTTGCTTTTAATGTAAAAACGTGAATAGTATCGCTCTTCATCAGTCTATAGATAAAGAGAGAGACAGGAAATATCAGAGTTAACGTTCTCAGACAGCTCCTGATTGGAGGAAATGAAGATATGAGTATGCATGGAGGAACCCACATCTCAAACTTCATTTCCAAGAACATGAAATTCAATCTTCTGTTCCGGTCCAACATGCTGTCATTGCTCGTGCCCGAAACAGCAATTTAAATATATTCTATATTTACTTTTTCATCCTCTGTCTCCATCAGTCTGCGCTGATGTATCATGTTTATATTTGCCCCTAAATGTATTAAATATCATTTAAGCTGTTTGAAGAGGCTGATTGTATTGTGTTTTTTAGGGCAACGTCTGTTTCTTTCTATTTGTCATTCCGCTGGGCTCGTGCTCCGTTTCATTTATATGCCGTCTTGGTAACGTCTACCCCCCTCCACACCAACATCCACTGCCTACATAAATCTCACACTTCAATTAGACGTTATAGAAGGCAAAACAGTGCAAACAGAGCAGATGAATAAAGCTGCAGAAACGCCACGCAGGAGATGATCGTTTGACCATGAGTGGCATTTTTGGACAGGCATAAGATTGGACAGATTCCACTGTGTAACAGGCCCCCTGCCTGGCGTCAGAAATGTGTGAACAGGCTCCCACAGTGTGAGGGAGGACAAGGTGGTGTTTTTTGGATGAATCTGGTGATGTACATTTATGTATACACACACACACACACACACACACACATTTAGAATAGCATACTGTCATACGATATTATTTTATTCCTGCAATGTGTAGCATGTATACTGTACACAACAAGCACATTTTACTGTAGGCGGACGTGACTTAACCAGCGGTGCATTGTGGGATTAGTCTGCATTTAAAAAAATATTCTTTCACTGCCTAAATAAGTGAAATAAAATATTTCATGTTGTATATGAAACATAGAAGTTTTTACATTATTTTACAGTATTTTAATGATATAAACAGATACTTACAAATATTTCTTAATATTTGATCAGACAGACAGATATTAGGACTCACATGTTTGTTGACATGAACAATTTGTTCATGTGACATCAATGTAGCATACAGTTTAAATTGCAGCTTTAAATGATTGTGTGCTAAAGCTAGCTGTTTCATGCACTGTGTTTTGAATAGAAGAGTATTAAGCTGGTGAGCTAGTATTCTGTTCCAAACATAGCTGTGCTGTTCAGGCCCCCAAAGTGATTGTGACTGTCATTGTTGCAGGGCCATGCAGACGGATATCTAAACAGTAATGAGCTGGGGGGCCGCGACGGGCCCCTAGCGGACTCAGCGGGGAGGGGCCATTGTAGCCGTACCCATCATACTGTCACTCAGAGTGTCTTAGTGATGTCAGTCTGAAACTGAAGGGTCACTAGCGCTCCGGGGTTTCTGAGACAGTCTATCTGCAGATTACACTCATACGCTAGCATGCGCGGAGCGTGTTTGTGTGTCGCTGCAAGAGGACAGCTAATTAGATTCAGTTGTGGGTGGACGCTAATGACGCTGGAACGTTGTCCCCCGCTGGGACTGATATGGAACAATGCATTATAGTGATGGGAAAACTGAAACTTTCTCTCTCTCTCTCTCTCTCTCATTGTCATAGTCTCAATAGTATGCTCACTATTCCCCCCTTCTTAGTTCTCTTTCCGTGTTCAGGGACTCATTAGAAAACACCACAAAGCGACATCCACTTGACCTTGTTAATTAATCATGTCGTGTTACTACTGTTAAAACGAGCTCCTCGAAGGACGACTTCCTGGTAAAGTGTTCCGAGTTTGTGGATTGGCTGTGTGCTAATGTGACTCCGCCTTTCCTGGCTGGCTCCCCCGCTAATGGGACAAAATGGTAATTAGTCGGAAGCCTGCACAGTTGTTTAATTAATACATCAGACGAGTTATTTCAAGCCAAAAACGTAAGCCGGGTACATTTTGTTCTCTGATGCGGCGCTCAGCGTCAGCTCACGTCTGCCGTCTGATTGGCCAGTTCGTCTGATGACCCACTCTATGGTCATTAGCAGAAGCCCCAGTCTCTGTGGACCCAGTCAGTGCCAGGGTCATCTCTCCTCGTCCCCCACAAGAGAGACAGAAGCTCATCTCAGTCCAGAGGGCACTGCATGTAAATGGGTCTGAATGGCCATGCATACAGATATGCATAGACTGTGGCTACAGATCTCTCAGATGCAGCAGCAGTAAATTGGCACTGGATGGCTGTGGGCTGATTTGTGTGTATGGCTGCATGCAGTGGGGCATTAAGGGGCATTATTCTCAGCTTTTGGAGTTCTGTGACTGGCGGCATAAGCCCAGTTTAGAGAGGATGCATATGGCTGTTGTGCTACTTGAGTTGTTACAACAATTTTAGATTGTATCAAAACGTTCTGTTTATAGTTATTATGTTAATGTTACTGGTTGGTTAGCAGAGAATTATTCTAACATGTTTAAATTCTGTAACTTATTTAAAATGGTTACACAACGATTTAAAAACATTTTTAATATATAATATATAACATTACTAAAAGTTCTACTTATTTTACAGTATTGCATTAACTTTAAAGAACTTTGAGACAACTTTAAATGTTAGCCAACATTCTAAGAATGTTAGCTGTTGTGATAAGGATGTTGTGTTTCTCAATGTTTTGATCTGCAGTTTCCTTCTCTCTTATTAAAATGCATTATTGACACAAAATGTTTTAACCTGTACATAAATAGCAATTTTTTGTATTTTTAAGTTGCTTTTTCATTATATCAAAGTAGATGTTTGCCAGTGTGTGTTTTTGTCTTAAAATCAGTTCTGGTGTATCACCCCCACCTCAGGGGAACACTCACACGTTTAAAAATAGCCAGATGAGACCAGAGCAGTACAGCGCCCTCTTGTGGAAAGGGAGAGTCAGTGTCACAGATAAAACAACCAGGTAAACAAATCCCCCTCTCATTTAGACTGCAGGTTGGTTTAACCGTTCTTTGAATGATGTTTAAAGGTTTTCCATTTGTTTTTCTTTATTTGTCATGGCTTTAAGCAGACGACCATAAGCCTCCGTTTGGTGCTTGCGTTCGTTCAATCGGTGGGTGGGTTGTCATTGTTTTGACAGATTTAGTTACAGAAGCACCAAGATCAATTATTCAGCACAGCCATGCATGGTCGCAGGATTAATGATGCATGTGGCATATAAATCAAGACGCAGACCTGATCCACTCCAGGAGAGAGGAAACAGAAAAGATGCATGCGGAAAAGACATTAACGTTCACATTCATTCTCACTGCAAGCTTTACTAACCTTGAAACGGCACGAGGCCCGACCAACGGCGCAAATAAAGCCCGGCCATTTTCAACCAATCAAAGCTATTATAACTAACAGCTGCACTGTGTCACATTACATCACCTGAAGTGTAAGATACTCACTGAAGGACAGAAGCATCGTATCGCTCAGCATAAGACGGCCCATATCTGTAATTGGGGAAGGGAAGCTATTCAAAGCACGGCGCTCTAGAGATACTGTATGTCACATAACTCATTTCCTCTCATATCTATACCTCTCGCTTTCTGTCCCTCTAACGCCCTCTTTCAATCCCTCAACTTACCCTCTGTCTTCTCACTCCTGGAGAAAGTTTTGGAGACAGGCTGTTATGTCACGGCTCTTTTATCCATCAGGGAATTGCGAGTGTCACTCTGCAGGTTGATGGAAAAGTTTTTGACGCGGTCAAGGTGAAGCCCACTGCTCGCCGAAATGTAGCTTTCCTGAAAAGAGCGCTAATTTAAAAACCCCAAAACTGCAATTTATGAAGGGGGATCTTTAGCAAGAATTTATTCTGTAGAAGTTTGAAGTTATGATGTCATGATATTATGATGTTATGAAGTCTTATACTGTATGTAGGATTGAAAATGCATTTGGCTGTAAAACATGTTGCCTGTTGGTGTTATCGTTCAAAACGCGTTCCCAAAGAACACATTAATGTACTGTAGGAAATAATGGAGGAAAACAGGCTTGCTTAGTTTAATTATGGTTTAAACAACTTCCTGTTTGGCTGAGCTTTAAGTAAACCCAGAGAAAGTATGTTTTGTTTTATCAGACATACAGCAGCTGGCACCCCCGTGCTATGGTCAGTTGTACATGGTCCGGCATGTCCATTTAATTATGATAAGGGCTGAAAAATATGATCCTTTAATTAGCAGAGGTTGCAGGCGCAAAGCCAGACCAGACCACATAATGAGACGAGGGCAGCCATGATGGTGAGGAGAATGAGATGAAGGCAGTGTGTATGTTTAGAAGGGCACAGAGGTCTGCTGCCCAGAGCAGATAGAGGCAGTTTTAGCCGCCCATCTCTCTGAGAGGAGAACAGGCTCTGGGCCAGAGCACAAACAACACCAACCAGCTTACAAAACATCCCATAAGTCAGTCAGACATGAGCTTCTGAAATCAAGTGTCATTTCTCATTGGCTCTCACTTCTGTCTTAGTTTCTCGTCTCTCCTATGTCTCCCTTTCTCTTGCCTTTTTTATAATGTAGAGTCTTGTCTGCTTGTATCAGGGATTTTAGTG
>JBAJNP010011165.1:0-15231 GCA_036877545.1 Yasuhikotakia modesta
GTTAGCGGATTTTGGTGTTTCTGCCAAGAACACAAAGACGTTCCAGCGAAGAGACTCCTTCATTGGAACCCCCTACTGGTGAGTCAAGCATTTAATACATTAGATCAGCTGTGTCTGTACTCGGAAACATGACTGACTCTTTGTGACTGTCTCAATCACTCAGGATGGCCCCTGAGGTGGTGATCTGTGAGACCCTGAAGGACAGACCGTACGACTATAAAGCTGATATCTGGTCTCTGGGGGTCACCCTGATTGAGATGGCCCAGATCGAGCCGCCCAACCATGAGATGAACCCAATGAGAGTTCTGCTGAAGATTGCCAAAGCTGACCCGCCCACTCTCCAGCAGCCCTCAAAATGGTACCAGAAAAACCTACAGCACTGACTCTTTCTGTTTTGTATATATTAACACAATTTGTCTTCATCTTTCTGAAGGTCTCCTGAGTTCAACGACTTCTTGAAGCACTCACTGGACAAGAACATAGACAACAGGTGGAACACAGCCCAGCTTCTGCAGGTGAAAGTTCACCCAACTTTGATTAAACCTGAGCCAGTATTAGAGCAGCTTAAATCTCTTTAATCCGTCTAACAGAACTTTGTCATGTTCTGCTGCTGCTCCAGCTGCTGGTCCAGGTCACTGTTCCTGCAGATTGAGCAGATGTTTGTTTGTAGATCTGCCAGTGTCTGACATTTTCTGCTCCAGTGTTTAATCAAATATGTGTTTATTTCCTCTCAGCACCCATTTGTGAGAAACATAACAGATAATCGATCCCTCCGTGAACTCATCGCTGAAGCCAAAGCGGAGGTCACCGAGGAGATAGAGGAGGTGAAAGAGGAAGAAGAGGAGGAAGATCAAGAGGGAAACCTGGTGAGACATTAAGATAACTGTTAAAATAACCCATTATGAAGACATTTAGTAGACTATATTTCATTTCCCATAATGCATATTGCAGAGTACAGACTGTTCAACCACCCCATAGGTATTGGGACAGTAAAGGACAAATTAGTATGAAAAACTAATATGAAATGTTTATTTCTTCAGCTGCTTCCAGGACACAAGCGTGCACCATCTGACGCTAGCATTGGAAGCTCTGAAGATGAGAAGCTGTCACAGTCGCCATCCATCTTGGAGTCTGTTCCTGAAAAGACTGAGGAGGTTTCTACTCATAAACATCCAGATGATAGCGTTGTAACTGGAAAAACCAACAAAGAAGAAACTGTGAAGGTGGCAGAGAACCATAACCAGGATTTAACAGAAGAACAACCCGTGGAGGTACCTCCAAAGGTTTCTCAAGAACCTAAAGCTGGAGATGAACCAGAGGTTCTTTCAGAGACTTCTGTGGAGAGAAAAGTCAAAACAGAGGAGCAACCAGCCAAACCTGATGGAGAAGTTGGGGTGAAGGTGTCAACAGCTGAGCTGACAGACACTCGGAAGGAACAGAAAGCAGTAGAACCAGCTGAAAGCAAAGAGGTGATGGATAAGGGTAAACCTGTGAAAGAAGTGCCTGCATCAGATGTTTCCAAGATGGAGAAACCCATCAACAAGCTCACTAAACCAGATGAGGTCTCCAAGGCTGTACCTGAAGTGCCTATGCCAAACTCTCCTGTAAAAGACACAACGGTTGAGGGAAAGGAGAACTCTGCATCTCCTAAAAATAAAGAAACCCCAGTGAAGTGGAGGTATGAGAAGGAGGACTCAGATTCAGGAGTTAGTTCCACAACTGACAACAGCAGCATAGATCTGAACTTATCCATATCCAGCTTTATAAGCAAATCCAAGGAGCAGGGACTCGCCGCTCATCGGGTAAACAACACGCTTCCTGAAGACTAGTTTCATAATCCTTGTTTGTTATTTGAGCTGTATTGCTGGCATAGTCGCTATTGTTTGTAGTTCTGAAACCGCTGTTTGTTTAGTTACCGATTGTGTTTTTATGTGTCAGTGAAATTTAAATGTCTTGTTTTTAGGACAACAAGAGACAGAAAAAAACGTTGAAAAAGACTCGGAAGTTTATTGTGGACGGTGTGGAGGTCAGTGTGACAACATCCAAGATCATAACAGACGACACCAAAAGCGAGGAGATGCGATTCCTCAGGTCAGCTGTTCAACAGATTTTCACTCTGTTTGTTTCCTGTTTGCATGCTTTAGTAAACTTTAATGTGTGTGTTTGTGTGTGTGTTTGACAGACGTCAGGAGCTGAGAGAACTTAGACTTCTGCAGAAAGAGGAGCAGAGATCTCAACAGCAGCTCAGCAATAAACTCCAGCAACAGAGAGAGCAGATCTTCAGACGCAGCCAACAGGAAGTCGCGGTGAGACAAGACTGAGACTTATTTGTTTAACTGTATCCGCCTGCCACGAATAGTTCCTTAATGATTAAAGAAGTATGTGTTTCTTATGTTACATAAAAGGTTCTTGCGTTTATAAAAACAGGCTAGTTGAGCACAGCGACTGATGGAGGGGGTGGAGATTTTTAAGGATGTATTTAAAGATGCAGCTTTTCTGAGAGGGGTTACCATGGTAACCATCTGACCTCTTTAGCACAGCATCCCAACGCTAATTAAAGCACTGCTGCTAAAAATATCAACGCTAAATAAAGACCTGAGAGGAATTCTAGATAAACTGCTTGACCTCATTAATCCAACAATGAGCTACTCGATTAGTGCATGGGGACCAGCCCCTAATGTTGAACTCTTCTAGAAGTTATGAAGGTGTTTGTTGAGCTAATATCTCATTACATCCCATCAAAGATTTAGTATGACCTCCTGTAGTTCTTCTGTATAACCTGCATGTGTTCTTGACGTTCTAGAGTAAGAAACGTCAGTATGACACAGAGGTGGAGAATTTGGAACGGCAGCAGAAACAGACGATTGAGCGTCTGGAACAGGAACACACAGAACATCTGAGAGACGAGGCCAAGAGAATCAAAGCTGAGCAGGACAAGGAGCTCTCCAAGTTCCAGAACATGCTGAAGAACCGCAAGAAGGAGGTACATAAAATATTTCAAAAACTGAGATGTTTGCAACTTTATGCCTTGAACAAACTGTTGGCTGTGAAAATTGAGATACTCTCAACTCAACTCAACTGTTTCTCTTTGAAGTCTCAGGAGAACAAATCATTGTTGGTTTTGCAGGTTATAAATCTTCTGCTGTGTGTGTTTGTAGGAGCAGGAGTTCCTTCAGAAGCAGCAGCAGGATTTGGACCAGTCTCTGAAGAAGATCATCCAGCAGCACAAACATGAGCTGGCCACCGTCGAGAGAGACTGTCTCAACCACAAACAGCAGCTCCTGAGAGGTCAGTGGTCAGGCGTCCTACCACAGATCTTAATGAGAAGACATGTTGCTCTCTGGTTGACTCCCACCTGTTCATAACCTGCTTTTGTAGTCTCAGCAGAGTGTGTTTACGCTGGGTCAGCCTGTCCAGTGGTGAGATCCACAGGGTCCTAATGCATACATTCCTGATGTCATTATTATATGAAGTACACTGGGAAACTGTAAAGGTTTTTTTTACCTGATTTTTCATTGATCCCTCAACATTGTTCCGTTGTTTCTACAGCTCGAGAAGCTGCTATGTGGGAACTTGAAGAGCGCCACCTACAGGAGAAACACCAACTGCTGAAACAGCAGCTCAAAGATCAGTACTTCATGCAGAGACACCAGCTGCTCAAGAGACACGAGAAGGTTGGGCTGTTCTCAGATCAGTGTTTGTGTCGTTGACACCATTGGGATTGTTGCTTCTTCCATGAAAAACATCTGATCAGTTTCAGAGAGACCTTTGAAAAGCAAAGATCTTGGTGGATGTTGATTTTGAAGCCGTGTGTTTCTCCACAGGAAATGGAGCAGATGAACAGGTACAACCAGCGGCTGGTGGAGGAGATGAAGACCAGACAGACTCAGGAGAGAACCAGGCTGCCCAAAATCCAGCGCAGCGATGCCAAGACCCGCATGGCCATGTATAAAAAGAGTCTGCGCATCACCACCGCAGCCGTCACGCCTGAGGTGGAGCGGGAGAAAGTCAAACAGGTCAGAGGTCACGACAGATGGAGAACAGAAGATAACTTATTTACTGTAGTCAGTGTGGTGCGGCACAGTCATTTTGGTGTGTGTGTGTGATGAGCAGTTTGCAGCTCAGGAGGAGAAAAGACAAAAGAACGAGAAGCTTCATCAACACCAGAAACACGAGAACCAGATGAGAGATCTACACACAAACTGTGACATCAACGTCCGAGAGCTTCAGCAGTTACAGGTACGGTACAGTAGAAAATACAGCGGGTTGATAACAGGTGGTAAGACGTGTGTTTGTTTCAGAATGAAAAGTGTCATCTGCTCATTGAGCACGAGACCCAGAAGCTGAAGGAACTTGATGAGGAACACAGCGCAGAACTCAAGGACTGGAGAGAGAAACTGAGACCCCGCAAGAAGGTTCCACCACCATCATCCAATCAGATTATGATTTGAGCATCAGAAATTTCAGACATCATGAAGGTTTAATTATTAACATCTGCAGATGAATAGTAACTTGTTTTGTTTGATCACCGCAGGCCCTGGAGGAGGAGTTTGCTCGCAAGCTTCAGGAACAGGACATGTTTTTTAAGATGAGCGGCGAGTCGACTTGTCTTAACCCCTCGAGTCAGAGTCGAATCTCAAAGTTCTACCCTGTTCCCACTGTCCACTCCACAGGGTTTTAACACTCCACACACACAACAGCAGAAACATCTAAACATCTCACCACATGTGCACTACAAACACTGAACCTCAGCTGCCTTCTGGTCTCAGACTCAAACATCAATCTTCTAAAAACACCAGAAATGTTGCTGCTTTATTTCAACTTTATTGGTGTTTTTCAGTGTGGCTGTGTATGATGGATGCTGTGATTTGATTGTGTTATTTTTAATACTCTGTACCACTATATTTTATCTGTGGTCTCGCTGTTGAAACAGTGAGAGTAACACTGAATTGTATTTTTAAGATGAAATGACCGTTTAGCTTCAAGCTAGGAGTCAGTGATTATTGTTCAGAAACAAGCAAGCAAATGATTTAAAACTTTAAAGCAATACAAGCACATTTTATTCTCAAAATCAAAAGCCAGTAGAAAAGTAAACTGAAAAGAAACCTGTTTTGGTTAAAATGCTAATGAAGCTTAAATGGCACAATATTCAAAGCTCAATTCATTTTTATTACAAGAGAAAAGATCATAACTGCTATGATTTATTGGTTATTTGTATATGAGTTACAGTGTATACAGTACATATGCTTTAACCAGCTGTATGCAGCATCTCAGAGATCACTGTGCTGTGAGAAGGTTTCAGCTATGCAATGTGACCATGTAGCCAAATAAAACATATCTTCATTTTTATCTAATGTCAATACAAGCTCTGAACAGTTTCTCTGTAAACCACCAAATGATTTAAACTTGATTGAACACATGATCATCTTTGTGCAATAACCTGCAATTTATTCATGCATCTGTACTTTTCTGTATAGAGGATTATGTATCTGTAATTATTTAATCAAGCAGGTTTTATTTTACTGTATATTTTAGTAAGAATTTAACATTCAACATGAGTTTAAAAACATTTGTGTCCAACATTTACATCTGTGGTGAAAGGTCTGAACTGTAGGTTCTTATATCCGTCTCTATCATTGTTCAAATTTACAGTAGATTTTTACTGTAAAGTTGTATTCAGCTGTGCTGTGCACTGTCTGATAAAAGATTCTGTCATGCCTGTTTGCGTTTCATACATTTGGTCATTTTTATGCATTTTTAATTCATGCAAAATTTGCTGCATAATAATGTAAAAGTTCTGTGTTTGTGTCAAAAATCAATGATTGTGATTATATGAGGCATGTAATTAAAACATTTGTGTGAATAACAGTCTTTTTAATCATGTTTTATTTAATATTACAATTTTTATTAAATGTTAAATCTCACTTCACAATTGTTTGAGAGAACCTCTGTCACTCTTTCTGTAATAATGTTTGCTAGCTTAAAAATAAAAGTTAAAAATCTTTTATTCTAAAGTGATAAAGATGTTTGGTACTTAAAACTTTTTTTGAATTGTACATATTTTTATCTCATAGGCAAAAAAGGTTTGTGTTTAGCATAGTTTTGATTTATGCCCAGCATTCTCTGCACACTGTTTTGATCAGGCATTACAAAGGGCTGCCCTGCTGGGTCCAAGGGGGCTAAGATCTTGCATGATGTTGCCACCTGTCTAAATTCCTGCGCTTCTTCTCTTTCGAGCTCTATATGAAGCATCACCTGTGAAAATAAAAGTTGATTTATTTTGGTTATTTAACACACCTGCTTCACGTAACAGGTATGTGAAACTGAAACAAACCTTTCACTCCTTTTTCTCCTGGTAGACCAGGAAAACCCTGGAGACCTCTCTCACCTAAATTTGTGAAATCACATGTAGATGAAACCACAAGAAAATGGTGGAAATATGATCAGTGAGTCAAACAATATCATAGAACATTCTGGCTAAAATTACTCTGTAAAAATGTTCTAAATTTGAAGACTGTTTATGAATTGTTTAGAAATACAAGATTGAATTATAAGTCTTTTAATATATTATAAGACTTACAAAAGCATTTAATCTGGGCAGGTGTTGAGTAAAATATTTATACCTTTCTCTCCTTTGGGACCCGGGTATCCCACCTCCCCTTTCTGCCCTGGTCTACCTGGTGGTCCAATCATACCATGTTCTGTGCAGAGAATCAAAACCAAGTCATGCAAGTTGCTATAAAATAACTTTCAACATTTTTGCAGAAGTTTCATCCTGCCTCTGATAAAGTCCACAATCTCAGTCATGTTGGGATAACGGAATTCTGTGCTTCTTCCAGGACGTCCGGGTGGGCCGGGTGGTCCTGGTATCATTTTCAAACCCGACTGTTCAACCATGTCCCATATTAGACCATTAGCTGTGGAGAAGATGCAATCACATAAGACCAGTGGAGATTTCTTAAAGGTGTTTACCTGTGTTGTGTTGTTATAGGGTGACTTACATCTAATGTAGTCTGAGACCGTTTTAGCAATGGCTGGATAATCCAGTGGCTCAGAGCTGGAGGAACCTGCAGAGGCAAACACAGGATCTTCTTAAAAGAAAAGCTCTTCAGAATCAGAAAGGACTTTAATGCCAAGTGTGACACACACACACACACAAGGAATTTTTCTTGACAACAGGAGCTTCCAGTGCAAAAAGTACAGACATAATATAATAATAATATTAAAAACAGAAAAAAATAAATAAATAAATAGTAAAATGTAACAGAACTGTAATGTTTAGATATTGTTCTAATGGTTCAGGCTGAATATAGCCTGTGGAAAAAAGTTGTTCTTGTGTCTCTCTGTTCAGATTAAACAATAACAGCCAACAATTAATGTGAGTTTAAAGACACTTCAAATGTGTGGCGTATAAAAACAGGATATTAAATGAGAAGAAATTTTGTGTATGACTGGAAATTGACTGGGTCATGAAATGTAGAAGATTAAAAGTAAAAAACAAACTCCTGTTGTTATTAAGAACAATTTTGTAGAAAGGGGATTAAAAATAGTTTATATTTCTGTAAAACGTAAAGCTCTCCTCACTCTTGTGATACTCTTGGTGCCGTGCGTGGAGCTGCTGCAGATGGTTAGCTGCGTATGAGACCAGCCCCCCAGATGATCCAGGGGGTCCTTGAGGTCCGGGGGGCCCGGGGGGTCCTGGCAGACCTCTGTAACCAGCATCTGTAAAAACAAAACTGGGTTTAAATACAAATATCATCTGTTCTAGAGCATAAGAACCGGGTTCTGATGATGCAGCAGCTCCTGACGTACCATTAATCAATCTGAGAACTCGTCCAGCAACTTCCTGTGTGTTGAAGCCATACCCACCCGGAACACCAGGTGGTCCCGGGGGTCCAGGAGGACCAATCAGGTACTGTCTCACCTCATCTCCTGTTTATAAAGAATCCATCACAATATTAAAGTGTCTGAATGTAACGTTTCCATTTCACACTCACTCTGAAGGTAGTCAATAACACGGTTAGCCAGAGTATCTTCAGTGGCTGAGCCAGGAGGTCCCGGTGGTCCGGGTGGGCCTGGGGGTCCGGACAGGTAATCTCTAATGCCTTCACCTACAAAAAACACATGATGTTAGACAAAAAAGGTCACTTAAACGGTGGGTAGGAGATTTAAGAGTTGTATACTACATAAATGTTTCTCCAGTGCTTTTAAAACTTACTTCGGAGGAAGTCTGAAACCTGTTGGACAACATCAGGTGATCCGTCACCAGGGGAACCTGGAGGTCCAGGAGGTCCCGGTGGTCCAGGAGCACTGCTGGATCCTCCACCTCACAAAGACAATAACATCTCTTCTCTTCTCACTGAAGAAACTTATGGATATAAATACTGATGGATATAAAGATGTTTCACCTACCATAGGAATATCCAGGAATACCAGGCGCTCCTGGGACTCCAGCATCTCCTATTTTCACAAACAATTGTAAAGAACTATAGATATAAACAACCTTAATTTGAACACACTAGCATGACAGTAACATAAAAACATCTCAGTGTCTCTCTGACAGGAATATCATTTGTTCTGTTGTACCCTTCGGTCCCTCTGGCCCCAGAGGGCCCATCGGTCCTTGTGGTCCTTGTGGACCTTGTGGACCCTCAGGACCCGGTTCTCCACGTGGACCAGGCGTTCCTGGCTGTCCTGGAATCCCTGTTATTCACAGATGATGCAGAAATTTCATATTTTTATACATTTTTTATACATTTACATGCATTTTAGCCAATGCATAACAGGGAAAAACTGTTGATGTGATGTTTGTCAACTCTTATTATTATTATCTGTATGTGTATCACTAACCAATCCCAGGTTCTCCAGGGCTACCCGGCAACCCAGGCTGGCCTGAGGAACAAACACATGGAAATATATTTTGCATACAATCCAGACAGCAGTTAAATCTGTACCTGTGGTGTGTGCAGTCTTACCAGGGAAGCCTTGAGGACCAACTTCACCTGAGCAGAAGACAAATAGAGTCTGAAATCACAGGTTCTTGAGGTTTTAAAGAAAAAAATGTTCTTTATATTGCATATTGGACCTACCCTGTGATCCCTTTGGTCCAGGAGGTCCAGGAGGTCCAGCAAAGAAGGTTTCTGATTGACCACACAAATCTCATCATATCCCATGATTTTAATCAAATAATCTGAGGCACATATTTTATATAAGCACAGGTAAATGTACCTGAGGTGGGAACAAAGCTTCCTGGTTCTCCTTTAGCACCAGGAAGGCCAGGCTGACCAACACCTGTGGTGACAAATCCACTGATGATCCAAATTCACTCAGGCAGTATGAAGAATGAAAACACAAAGTCAAAACACAATGTACCTGGTTTACCATCCTGCCCCGGGGGTCCGGGTGGTCCTGGTGGACCAGCTGGACCAGGAGGTCCGGGTTCAGGAACAGACTCTGTTTGTTTCAGATTATAAACAGATTAACGATGCAAACCATTTAACACGATTTGCATACATTCACAATCCACTCACTCCCTGCAGTCGCCGGTCTCCCATCCTGGCCTTTCTCTCCTGATTCTCCCCTTGGACCTGTAGAGATTGAGAGTCAATAAACTAAAGCTTTCTGATTTCACTCTCTTTGTTTTGAGAAAAGAAAGATAATATTACCAGGTGTGCCGGGCAGCCCAGCAGGGCCAATGGGACCTGAGTTAAGAAAGACATTTGTGAAATAATTACAATACAAAAAAAAGTCATGCACAGCATTAGCTGCGCTGCCAGTCAAAGATAATTTAAATAGTTTAATGGCTTTGTGATCTCACCTGATAGACCAGGTGGTCCAGCAGGACCAGGAACTCCAGGAGGTCCAGGTGGTCCGGGTACACCCACAACATTAGTACTGGGTCCAGCTGAGGAAACAAGGGGCCTTCAATAAATGCAAGACTCATGCAAAATAAGACCATTAACAAATATATGTATCTTTCCTCACCTGCAGAAATTACTCTTCCAGGTTCACCTGTGTCACCTAATAACAGAACAACATATAATGTGGTTACGTTCAACCAACTCTGTATGGACCTCTGAGATGTAGACAACCTGCAACCCAATCTGTCTCTATTATATCGTTTTCATACAATGCATTCATTCATACACAAATGTCTAAAAGATAATTCACCTTTAGGTCCTGGTTGGCCCGGGGTACCTGGCAAACCTACAGGTAAATAACAATATAGAAAATTAACACTGTATTAAAAACAGTGTAAAAAATAATGTAGCCCAATAAATCGTATTAAATTATATGCAGCTAAAAGCAAAAAATCCAACCTGGTGGTCCTTGGAGTCCTGGGGTCCCTGTGTCAGGAAGTCAAGTAACTTACATTCATTAAAAGACACTTTATCATTTCACTCAGTTCTGCTTCTGAAATCTTTCTGTTATACCTGGAGTTCCCGCATCTCCCGGCGGCCCCTGAGGCCCGCGGGCTCCAGGCAGCCCAACAGAACCTTGATCCCCTTAAATCCAAAGAATGAAAAGTCAAAGGATCTTATTTACAAAATACAGCAGAAGAGATTTTTCCCATGATTCTTAGTTACCTCGAATTCCTTTAGCACCGTCTGAGCCTGGGGCACCTGTTAAAAATGGGTCTGATATGTTACTGGTGCTTAAACCAGTAAAGAGATTGTATCTGAACACTAAAGCGTTGGGTTGAAGTTTATTTGATTGTTTTCTGAGCTCAGGTAATTTCTTCAGGTTTTTATGGTTCTGTGATAAATAGTTAAACCCACCTGCTGATCCTTTAGAACCTTTTTCACCGGCAGGACCCGGTGGTCCAGACTGACCCGTCTCACCTGACAGAGCACAGTAACAGATGCTGACGTGTTTCAGATGTTAGTAACACCTATGATGTGAGAGCTGATGGGGTTATATGTGAGACACACCTGTGGCTCCTCTGGCTCCTCTTTCTCCCTGATCCCCTGATTCACACACAAACACCGACTTATAAACACCACAGAATTTACTGTGTAAAACAACGTGTATTTCAGTATTTAAAATAGACATTTTCAGTTCTGGTGATACATTTTCATTTTATTAATTTTATTTGTTAATTATATAAAATGTATTTATTTGATTTGATTAAATGCTTTGTAAGTCTACATTTAATTAAGTAACATATTATAAAATACATATATATACACACTTATATTATAGAATTAGATCTTCATTTTGCACCAAACGTGTAAATACAAAAAATTGTATATATTGCATTGACTTTTTGCATACTGAATATTGCCACCCATACATTTCCATACAGTAATAATGTACAGTAATAATGTACAGTATTATGTACAGTAATAATATACAGTAAATCTCTGACTGACCTTTGATTCCAGGAGCGCCCGCAGGCCCTTTCTCTCCTGAGCAGATAAACGTTCAAACAGAAACGGTTATATGATGCAGCTGAATACGTTATGAATATAACACAAGATTTACCTTTAGATCCGGGACCACCCGACTCTCCACGGAAGCCTTGGGGTCCCGGAGCCCCTGTGAGACCTGGATTACCCTGAGCACCTGTGTCACCTGTTTAAATTCAGCACCTCTTACAAATGTTCTGCTTAACTATTTAAATGACCCACTCATGACTAGTTAATACTAATCAAACTAGTGACTAATCAAACAGTATTTGTGATTTATGTTGAAATCACATGACCAGAACACTAATCACATTACCTTAGAATCTCACATGCATAATTGTGATTGTAAATACACAAACATCTACAAAATAGCTTGTGTTTGCTGTTTACCTTTGGGTCCCACAGAACCTGGTGGTCCGGCTGGTCCGGGGATCCCAGCATCTCCAGAAGAGCCTGTGGAACAAACACAAAACCATTAGCAAGGTTGTTACTTCGGTTCTACTGTAATATAACTGCACTAATCACAGATAATCACCTTTCTCTCCTTTCTCTCCGGTTCCTGCTGGTCCCGGTTCTCCTCTGGGCCCTGCTGGTCCCTCCCGACCCCTCGGACCCGGTGAACCGTCAGTTCCTGATTCACCTGTTTATAAAACACACCTGTGAATTTGCAGATGAAAAACACGGTCTTCAGTTGTCACGGGAACCGCCGATGTGGATGTGACATCATACCTGGACTTCCTTTGGGTCCTCGTGGTCCTTCCTGTCCTGGTGGTCCAATCAGACCCGGAGGACCTGCAAAATAATGAATGAACACAATGTCTGTCAGTTTTAATTAAATACTGAACTGTATTTAACTCTAGACTAGCATTATTGTGTTCACAAGTGTGAATTATTATATGAAATATAAAGAGTAAAAGATAAATGTTAATAATGTTCTTACCAGAAACTCCAGGAAATCCTGTATCTCCTACAAAACCAAAACAAACATTTTATTGTTATAAATACATAAACCGTTTATTTTTACATATTTTTATATCCAGCAGGAAAGTCTTAATTTGTTATTTTTAAAAATACCTTTAACACCAGGAGCTCCTTGGTCTCCTAAAATGAAATTGAACAGTTTCTATTACAAAACCTGTAAAACACTTGTCACTGAATCTCCACGTTCATCAATAAAGCTAAAAATAATACCTTTGGGTCCGGGTTCTCCTCGCTCGCCCTTAAGTGACACTAGAGTGAAACCATCAAACAAACGTTCAGAAACACAGACTGGTGAGTGTTGAACATATAGATGGATGGCAGGTAAACACCTCTAACTGTGTCAGACTGCAGCTCTGATCTGAGGAGGTGCTGGATGGTTCTCTGTAGAGTCACAGGGTCCAGCGGCGGCGCAGAGCCCAGGTTTACAGTGTTATCAGAGCGGCTGCGCTCCGCGTATGACGACTCCAGAGGATCCACGACGTTGATGGAGGACAAACGGCTGGTTCGGGCGGAGGCGGCGGTTTCTCCGCCGTCGATGGCGTCCACACGAGCCTTCAGCCTCCTAACCTCCTCAGCTGGAGACACATTCACACACACTACTGACCAATCCCACCTCTCCACAATAAACGACCGCCACAGATTATGATGTAGTTGTGGAGTCCAATCTGCAGTTAACTGAGGAAGGCCACATGTTACCCAGAGCAACGAGACCACAGAGGAGGCCCAGGAGAAGCAGGAGACCAAAGATCAACGCAAGGAGCCACTTCCACCAGGAGCAGCAGGAACAGATTCCCAATCCCACGCCGTCAGATTCCTTACGGATCTCTGCAGGAACAACAACAACATGAGCGACACTGGGTCAATAACACATTAAGTTATCATCATCATCATCACATAAATGATGCTATCAGTCAAATTCATATTTAAATTAGTTTATTACTTGTAAGGCGGCCCACCTGCGTATGTGGCCTTGTCTTTTGTTGATGCTCTGGAAGCTGGAAAATGAACTAAATTATTTACTGGTTATAATAATATATGAGAAAATAAATGAATATTTTAGTGGAGGTAAATGTTAGAGACTGGAGCTCATGTACATGTGGTGTTAGTCGTTTCCATGGTGCTGGAAATCATCTTTTTCTCCTTTATGAGAGAACCTTCAGAGAACGCATCTGTAACATACAGAGTCAATTAATTCACTGAAAACTCTACATTTTTATGTCATGTGAATTTAAACTGCAATACCCACAATGCATCTGGGGTACCTACTTTTACAGAATAAAAGTGAATTATTAAAGTAAATTAAACTGCACTGAACATCTGCGTTGTACCTGGTCTGGCGCTTGTGGCTGAGGCTGGAAACTGTTTTCCAGTGTTTTTTGACACAGTCACTCTCTCAGTCTCTCTCTTAGCCGCAACATTTTCTATTCCAGCAGCGATAAACTTGCCGTCTTTCACAAACACATCATCAGCAACAGCTGTGAATTCAATACAAAATGTGAATTTTTATTTGTTCACACTATAGCATTACGTCACTCACCACTATTATAATGTTCTTGTAATGTTCCTGCAATTCAGAACTGGTAGAGCCTTGCATTAGCAGCGCAAAAGGTTGAGGGTTCGATTTCCAGATAACACACTAAATGTCAACCTGAACAAAACATGCACATGTTTATTACCTGTGACAGTGGCACCCAGTCCCACACTGCCAACATTTTTCTGCACTCCATACACTGAGAATAAACACACATAATAAACTTACTGGAGCTGTCCAGAGTTTTACGGTGACAGCAGAGACATAAACCAGTTTACCTGGACCAGCAGTCACCATAAGCGCCTCACCAGATGTTGACAGATTATTCTGCATCCCATAGACTGTGAGACACATTATCATTAGTGTTGGGTGTCAGCTAGCTGATGTGATGTTTGATATAAAACATGCATATTTAAGAACCAAAACTATGTTACAGACGCCAATAATTGTTAAATTAATTATGCAATAGTCCAGTTAACACAAAGTACAAACATGTTCACGACTGTTCATATGTGTGTTGCAGTGTTTCGCCCTCTATAGGACAGTGTGAGATAATGACCTGCGCCGTTCATGGCAGCAGAGCCGAGGGTCAAATTATTCTGCAAACCTGTTAAAAAAACACAATCATTATATGTGATTTATAAACTTATAAACGTTTGCACATCACAGAAAACACGACGTGCACAATCATATATAACATGCATGTTGTCACTGATGTGTGTAACCTGTGGGTGATACAGGCTGAAGGGTGGAGTAACTGAGGTTATTTGGGCTGGTGTAATATCCACTGAATCCAGCGTCCAGAACCGAGCCATTGTGACCTGATGGAGACAGAGCAGAGCTGAAGACATGTGTGTGTGGTGTGTGTTTTACAGGCACGTGTGTGTGTGTGTGTGTGTGTTTTACAGGCACACGTGTGTGTGAGTACCGGACAGGCTCTGGTGGCGTGTCTCCACACTGGCTTTTTTAGGGATGGGCAGCGTGTTACTGGGAGAACTGGGAGGACTGACGCTCCCACAACGACCGGCCCTCAGTAACCTCTTCACATCATCCAGTTCTGTCCCTAAACAAACAATCATTTACCTATAAACAACCTAAAATAATAAACAATCTGCACAACTCCAGTACAACATAACACATTTTATTTTTACAGTATTTTAAAATATTTTTCTTGCTGTTATTATCAGTAGTAAAATTCATTCATATTTTTACTTATTATTATTGTTATTGAGAATAAAGGGACTGGACTGACATCTAGATGAAGGAGAGGCGCTCTGCAGTCTCGTTCTGATCTCACTCTCTGAAAACACA
>JBAJNP010011166.1:0-15228 GCA_036877545.1 Yasuhikotakia modesta
GTGTGTGTGTGTTCTGGAGGTGAGCGTCCCCCCTAATTATCCTCAGTGATGCCCAGACAGTTCATTAGTGATTTCAGCCTGACTGCCTCCAATTAGTGAAGTACAGTCCTGAGTTTCCAGAGAACAAACTCCCATGATATTCACACACTGCAGCTTCTGTGGCCTCACAAAGCTCTGTAATGATCTGTGCTCATGAAACTACACATGCAGATACTTATAATAACATATAACCCGCATACAGCGTTACATTAACTGTATCAATCTCCCTGTACAGAACACCAGTTGTGCCTTTTGTCTTTAAGTTTGTTATATTAAATGACAGATTCTGTGTTTTTGCAATTCGTCCTGGTGTTGTGTTGTAGGAGGCAAACACTAGTGTCCTCTAGTGGTGATTTAGAGATGCAAAAATTGTGTTTACCATCACAAATTTTGTACTTTGAATACTTTTGAATACAGCTGAGTGAGATTTAAAAACTTTGACTTATTTCACTATTAGCACAAAAGTTTCTGTCTGAAGTGAGTTTTTATGAAGCCAGCATTAGTCTTTTCTCATGAATTTCAGGCTTGTTCCCAGAATTGTTAGAGGTTGTTAAAATGGTGTCAGTGAGGCAATAATGAGGAAGGAAACCTCGTGAGCGCTGTGTTTATATCAACACAGGTTCGGCTGCATCTCATCGCCTTCTCCACAGTTTCTCGTGTGTCTTTCAGTGTCGTGTCACGACCCCCATGAATATTCAGAGGAGCCCTGCAGCACTCGGCTGTGGTGTACAAATTGATTTCACAGTCGTCTGAGAAACCAGAATGTGTCTTAAATGTGCCGTGATTAAAAATGTGTCCGGCTCAATCACATCTCTGGTGCTTCTCAACTTTAGCAGCCGTTCCCCAATTTACACCTCTTAATTGTGTTGCTGCACCGCCAGGGACCCGGGAGGGTCCGGGAACTGGAAGGCCTGCGCTTGTGGACTGATTAAATCTTTTGTGTGGAAGGAGATCCGGGGTCTCCCAGGGGATCCTGTGCTGACACACGTCCCACCCAGATCACTCACAGCTGGGCTTAGCGCCGTCAGACGGTCCCTTGTGGAGAACGCAGCCAACACAGAACAGCATTAAAGTCTGAGGAACCTCTGATTGCTCACAGACGTGAGAACATCTGGATCTGAGCCGATCTTTTATTGATTTCTGCGTTTATTTAACAATGTTTTATATGCAGAACTAATGAACTGTGTCTTACTTATGTGGATGCTAATGAACTTGAAATCCTTGAAAACTGAAAATCTTCATATTAATGTTAATTAATCTTAATTTAATAAATATTAATAGTACAATTTTAGTGGCTTTTAAATGTTTTCATGTTTTGTCAGATATAATGTTTACACTCAGGATTTTGTCATTTAGTCAATTATATAGTTTTTATTTAACATATTCAAACACAAACATCCTCAGACGCCTTTGTTTCATCCAACAGAAATATAATATTAATCCCTCCGGCTAATAATTGCTGTTTTCCTCCTAAGAGCACAAATCATGCTGGTGACACCACAGGCTCTTTTCACATGAACTTCCTCTGTAACTCAGTGAAGTTTCTACAAAAACAAGTTTCCTGAAGCCACAGGAGACCCATCAGAACTTATAATGCTGTTGCCCTGGTTCCTCTCAAACAAACATCTCTTGAAGTTCCAGCCGTTCCAGCCGTGGTCTGTATAATAAGGTGAATTCAGATGTGGTTCTTTGAAGTTAATATCATGTTTTGGCTGTTCGCAGATTTAAAATGATGAAATCTGCTATTTCTGTAGGAAATTTTCAGAAGGTCAGAGATGTCTTTTATTCCAAACTGGACCCGCATGAGGAAGGTTATTGACCCGTCCAGCTGGTGTTGAGGTGTCACAGGTGTGTTCAGGTGACCTCAGGTGACCTCTTCCCTCCCCTCATCCATCATGACAGTGTGTTTGGTGTTGGGGGGTGTCTCACCTGCTGGTCATCAGTTGAAGACCCCCGGTTAAGCAGATCTTATGTTCTGCTGAGCTGCTGCTCTGGTTTGCTAACATGGGTTATATTGTGGTGGTCTAGATCTCTAAATGAAGTACCTTCACCATTGTCTGTATGTACTGGGAGTATTTGGTAAAGAAATTCTTTATTCCCATTGAGAGGAAGTTCAGCACTGAATGATAAACTGTATCTGACTGAATGTTTGTAACTCCAGATGTTTGTCTTGTGCAGTTGTGCTGTATTTGTGAATCTCACTGTGCTGTAACGTCGACTGACACTTGAAAACGAGAAACACAAATGATTGTTGTAAGCATAACATTGTGTCTTTAAACCTGTTACATTATGTGACAAAAAAATAGCTTTGTGTGACTATAAAAAAATCTGAAACTAGAAGCCAAAACATGAAACATTTAATTGTTTAACCTTTTTTTGGTGATAATTGTTTTCATACATTAATGTGCCAAAATTATGTAAAATATCTACAAACTAATATGTAAAAATGATCAATGATGTAAAATTATTTTTGTTACATGAACAGCAATTTAAATTTGATACAAACTTTGAGCAATAAATGTTATTTTTAAACCTAGTAAAATGTTTTCATTCATATGTTTTGTCAAAATGCTTCAGAAAATGTGTTTATTATTGATGGTGGTGCTAATGTAACAGATATTACTTGGTTAACTTGGTTACTTTTGGGTTAAAATATTGTGCAATTGAATCAAATGTGAAGCAGAAAATGTTTATAATAAAAGTTTATGAAATGCATTGAGCATTGAATGCATTGTTCTGATCTGAAGCGATTTATTCACAGGTTTGTTGCTGAATGTGACTGTTAACTGCTCCTTAAAAACAAACAAGGGTCATGTGAGTCCAGTGTAAATGACATTTATTGTGAGAATTGACAAACCATTGATATTATTTTAATAAGCAACTTTTTTCAATGGTTGGAGACTGATATTTGCATATGACAGAATGAGTTTTCTAAGGTAAACATTCATAACTGGTAACATGTATTTACCATATCCAAAAATTACAGAAAATTCTTCACTTAGGAATCGCTCTACATTATTCATTTTGACACAGTTACATTTAATAAAACAATTTCATGCTGTTCCATGACTAAAGTTTCCATCTTTTGTGCTTTTCATTCAAGAACCGTCACATGCTGTAAGTCCACAGTAAGATGTAATGTAAGGTTTTTACAAAAATCAGTAGTTTGTGAGTCGGAACTGATGGTTGTTAAATTATCTTGTATTACATTCATAAGATCACATGAAAAACACACTGTCCTTTTCTGGACTATTACAAAAAAGACATTTTAAAAAATCAAAGAAACTATAAACACCAGACACAATAACATTAGAACAACTGTTGTCTTTTTTTTAACAGCCAGTTACCTGTAAGAGCTGCAATGTGTGTAATTTCGACCAAAAATATCATGATTTATTCACCATCACTGGTGACTTTAAACATAAATTCCTCAAATAAAATATTTCATGATAGTTTGTTAGCATTCAAACAATATTAATAACCAAAATGAAACAAAACATTTACACAAATGAACATCTCCATCATGAAACATTCACATCATTCTCTGGTCTTGTTTGGTCATTATGTGAAAAAAATACATTTCAATTAAAATGAGTCCTAATGCAGAATGATAAACCATAAGTCTACAGATCATCACATTCTGAAAAAAAGTTTTGTCAGACTTTTGAATAAATTTTGAACTATTTATAAATAAAGTCTAACAGACAATAACAAACCCCATGAAATATGAACATATAAATAATGTACAAACCTAAAATTTTCATATAACATATAATCATACAAAAGGTAAAAACTTGTATGGCAAGGGATTTTAAGAGCTAATTTTAAATGTATTACACGTATAATACGCAGATTCAACAAGCCTTTTACACCTCAGCAATGGCCACCAGAGGACAACATACAACCACAAAAGCTGATCCACAAAAACCAGGCAGATGATTAAATGATTTTAAACAATCGTACAATTTTTATAGCACCAAACGCGTCGTTTTGAAAACTATGAAAAATTGTGTAAAAATCGACATGAGCTTCTGCTCCCTACAAACAAATAGAAAATGCTACAGACTATCAAAAAGTGAGATTATTTTTACACAACTATAGTATGTGCTGCCCTCACTAATTTAAAATTCAGTGCCAAATACTTTATGTCATATTAACCAGTTCATTCTGCTCAACACTGATGGTTTACAAATGATCAAACCCCCAGCCAACAGTGAACTTAAAGGTTCTTTCAAAGTTATCAGAAATGTTCTCTGATATAATATATATATTTACATTTATATATATATATCAAAGACATCACATTACTAAATGAAAATGTTTAAGTTATGTTCTTTAATCCAAGCAGTACTGTTAATACAAACACCTGAATGTTCTAGAACATTCACAATAGCATTTTTAATGTTTTTGTTACTTCATGGAAACGTTCAGGAAATGTTCTCACAACTTAAAACTGTTAGCTGGGCAAACAAACTTTGTTGTCATTAATAATTTAATTTACCTTTTCTTCTAATGAAATATTTTCATTTGTTCTGTCATCAGTAGAGAGTGTGAATTATCACACCATGTGTTTGTCTGCAGGGATCAGTGTTGTTCACATCCTGCTGCTGTCATCGTCTGCAACTCTGCCTCCTCATCACGAGAACAGTTCTGTGAACCAAGACAGTATGAGACACTAATTTATACATATATATATATATATAAGTCATTAAAGTTTTAATTATTAAAGTTTTATGAGCATTTGGAGAAGAAAGATGAAGATAATCTTCCTCACCGTCACTGGCAGCTCCATCGCCCTCATCCATAGAGCTGCAGACCTTGGTGGAGGCCAGAGAGAGGGAGGAGCCACTGTGCTGAGAGGCCTGTCAATCAAGAGTGAGTGACAGCCAATCAGATTAACAGAATTGATGCTGACAGAGAATGACTGGAGGAAATGCTTCAGTTTTCAGCACTGAGAGTTACTGAGATCACAGGAGATCACAGGAGATACGTCTGAACTTACCCTCCACCGCCTCAGACTGGCTGGACTCATAGCCGATGGACTCGATTTTCCAGACCGCGGAGTCGACAGCTGACCTCCTGCTGTTCCGTTAACTGAAAGATACAACAACAATTCCAGTCTATATGCCACATATATATGTGTATGTGTGTGTGTGTGTGTGTGTAGATGTTCTCACCTGAGCTGCTAGAACCTAGAGATTTGCATCTTCTGGCGTTTCCAGCACTGTGAGGAGAGCAGCGGCCCTGCATGCGGCCGTACGACTGAGACTTCACCACGCGGCACTCTGACACACACACACACACACACCACACACACACACACACACACACACACACCACACACACACCACACACACACCACACACACACCACACACACACACACACACCACACACACACCACACACACCACACACACACACATTAAAAACTGTGTGTAACTGCTGTCAGACTTTCTGTCCAAACCCACATTAATTCTAACCGCATATAAAGAATCTACAGTCTGATGTTCACAGATCATCTGTTCAGTCTGATTCATAATACAATAATCTGAATAAAATAATATTCACAATAAAAAGAATCTGTCAGATCTGCCCACAGCTTTTCTTCAGCTTCAGTGTCACTGTCTGTTTTTACAGGTGAGACTGAGATTTGAGTATAAAACATTATGTAAAGGAAAGCTGCAGTATTGGGATCTCACCGCTCTCATCCAGCAGAAAATCGTCCTGATAGCGGAATTTCTCCATCCCACAAGCAATAAAAATGTCATCCTCTCCAAAAAAGTCCTGCAGACACGTGAGCTGCCAACACAAACACAACATTAATATCCTAATAATAATAATATTAATAATAATAATAATAAGTAGCCCAAAGGAAATATTTGTATTCCTGGTTGCTGTTTCTCCATATTACCACATGGTGTCAGTATAAGATCATTTTTCACTGCAGAGACTTCAGGGCCTTGAATAAATTGGTAGAACAGCATTCTGGGAAATGGGGCGGGTCTTAGCAGCCTGGAATCGTTTCTGATTGGTCAGATGGTGCGTCTACAAAATAACTTTCCTAATTGACACTTTTTGACTAAGTCAGTGTTCAAAGACAAACTCACATATTCTACACATCTGCTTTCACTAGCAACTTTATCTACAGCATCAGATTATAGAAACATGTTCTGCACCACATTACTAAATAAACCTGAGAGAACGTTCAGAGAACATTAGCCAACATTCTGAGAACGTTCTGTTAGCTGGGCAGATGTTCTGGGTGTAATCAGGCTGTTGGCAGGAAGGGCAAATACAAACTTATAAACTTACACAAATCTGATGATTCATGTTTTTAATCTCTAAACTTTCTGCATCCATGAAGCAAATTGGATGGAAGTGAAAAGATGCCAAGATAAGCATCCTTCAGTTCATCAGACGAGACTTTAAACCTCTTAAAAAACTGCAGAAGCATGTTGTAAATGAAATGTCAGTGTTATATATGTATGTCAGCTGACTCAGAGATTTCCTGATTAAATTATTAATGAATTATCCAGGAGAAATATTTCAATCACTGAACGCATCATTTATGAGACTCTGTCCTAAATAAATCTGTGTGATCCTCTGAGCTTCTTATTCCTGCGTCTCATCTGCAGATCACAGCATCCATCCACAGATCAGTGACGTCTTATAACTTACAGACTGTACCTACCAGTTTACCCTCCACTGTGTACAGCCTCTTCACCACCCCTGAGTCCAGTTTGATGGCGTCGGTGATGTCCATCAGAACCTGCTCAAACGAATGGGCCGTCTTCTTGTTCAGAAGAATCCTCACGGCCTTCCGAGGTTTCACTCCGCTGCGGATTACTGTCACCAGTTTGGGCCGGATGAAATCCTTGTTATCTTTAATATCCGCAGAGCCAGACTTGGCGCTGCCCAGAGAGGAGGGCATGCGGACGGACGCGCCGGTTCTGACGTTCCCCGACCAGCTGGGGTTGATGTTCTTCACATATTCCATGTACTTGAACGGCTCAATGGATCCACACACATAACCCTCTCCTGTAACACAGAACATACGACAACACAGCAATAACACAGATGAGATGAATGAATTATAAAATGGCGTGAGATCCGATTGGACTGTAAGTGTTTCTCCGAGATAAACAAACTGGAATGAATTAATAGAGGCTCAAATTCCACGATTCAAAAGGATTTATAAGGAATTTGTATAAATAGACAGAAAAACTTCACGGAGACACTCGGTGCATCTCATTCAACTTCAACCCTGAGTCACTGAACAATTTAAGAGAAGATCTCAAGATATCTGAGAGTTTCATCTACATACAGCATCTGCACGTATGATAAATAACATTTATAAATCTGATACACACACGACTATACAGATCACAGAACCCAGCCCAATACAGAACAAACCCACAGAAACCACAGACGGGTCCAAAACGTCCGTCCTGACCTTCCACCAGCTGCTCCATGCTGGTGATCTTGGTTCCGTCCATGCAGTAGATGTTCCGAACCCCGTGGGGCAGGTTCATGTTATCGGACAGGGAGCGGGTCAGGTCCACCAGCAGCGCATCCAGGTTTCGGAACCGGTCGCTGGAGACCGCGTACACGATGCCTTTAAAGTGCCGGTCTCCGTTGCGGTAGAACCGGACCTTTTTGGCCTTCTTCTCGGAGGTGAGCGCCTGCAGGGTCCGGGTCCGGTACAGGCTGCAGTGCGCGCTGTGCGTGGGGCTGGGCAGCCCGTTCACACCAGAACCCGCCCGGCCGGATCTCTGCGTTTTGTCCCGTTCGTCAAAATGCTCCAGCTCCATTTTAAAGCGATTTAATCTTCTGCAAACGCTGCGGTAACATTATAACGTTATAATATAAGACATTAAACACCGTCACCACCGAGTGTCCAAATGGTGCCGCAAATAATAACAGCGTTTAGGACATTATTGCATAAATGAAACACGCCCAAAAAAAGCATGAGGTCATCGACTATCAAAATGGCTATTGATGCATTTGCGTGACATTAACACGACCGCGCATCCGTCTTTAAGGAGCGGGAGCGTCTTACCTCGCAGGTGGATCAATCCGATGCCCAAACGCACTCCTGGATCTAGAGGCCCGTCATCTCCTGCAGCCGGCGCCGGCGGTGCGTCTTTGTGGGCTGCGGTCCGTGTGGGGGGTGGGCTGCACCCCTCCGGCTTTCTTCACATCATCAGCATCATCTTAAAGCGGCTCCCACTGCATGAAGAGACACCAGGGCTGGTCGGGCATCACAGCTGGCTGTCTGTACGTGATGCTGCAAGTCACACGACTTACATCAATGTGTTTAAAGGCTGATAGTTAAAATATGAAGATTACAGCAAGTAACTATTGGAATGAAAAGCCTATAAGAGAATAAAAGAAAAGAGCATTAAATTAAGAAGTAATTGTTATTATCCGCAACAGTAACGTGGTCAGACTTTGATTTCACATAAATCAGCTATTATTATTATTATTATTAATAATAATAATATAATATTAAGATGTTTGTAGTTACAGTATAGAGACACTAGATGGCAGCACAACACTGTAATAGTAATTAATCCACAGACTGTATTATTCATTTAAACTTTTGTTTAATATTATTACTTGTGTCACTTGCAAACAAAGACATAAGACATCTCATCACTTCTGTTTAATATTATTAGATAAACAGGTTACAGTACATTCAGTACAACTACATACAGTACAGCAGCACAGCTGACAGCTCTTACTGACAGAACTGACTGCATAGAAATGTTATGACACACACACACTTCAGATTAACCATCATAATCCAACTGCAATCGTAACACACATCAGTCCTTTAACATCATATCTGTTCATTACAGGTTTAAAGCGCTTTAAATATTTGAACTAAAACTTCATAAAAGTACAGAGCGTAAACACATCTTCTGAAATAGAGATACACACAGCTTACACATATACTTACATTAAATACAAGAATATTATATATATTAAGGCTCTATGGGAAAACAAAGTACAGCTTTGGCTTAAAACTTTTAAGTTAATCTTCAGAATCAAAATATGCAATATTATTAAATTTTTAAACTAGTTATAATAGTTATTAACTATATATATTGACTTTGCTGGTAAATATTTGCGGCAGTCGGGGCTGTCAGTTAAAGTGCATTTACACTGCGGTACAGTGAGTGAAGTATGCAGTACAGCAGTACAAACATCACTATTAAGTGTACTTACTGTAGTACCCATGCAGCCTTGTTAAAGTCTTTAGAGTTTAACCAGTTCATCCTTCATCTGTGAAATCATGAGCTTTTGTTGGCTGTTAAAATGAACAGTAAAGATCTCTGTGCTAGATTTAATTCTTCTGTTTCTCATTCTCGAACTCTTTGACTTTATAGTCGGCTAGAATGGTGTTTGCTGTCTGTTTGCCTGTTTTTTTCACCATGGCTTTCACTCCCAGGTTGTCGATGTTGAGGGCCGTGACGCCCACATTGATGGCCGAGTTAACGGCGTGATCTGTGGCCTGTCCCGCCTCAGGTCCGTACCTCCATACAGAACCAGAGTGAGTGGGGGGGGGCAGACAGACGGATGGACAGACAGACAGACAGACAGACAGACAAATGAGATTGAAAGAGTTTTAAAGTTTTCTCAAAGCAGAGCAAAGCAGTTAAACAGTCATTCATGCCGGATGCGGGGACGGATCATGTCAGAATTATTGCAAAACAGAGGAAAAACGTTTAGCCTGGTGGGGTCCAAACCCGGCTAACAGGTTGAGGTTGTAAGAACATTTCCAAGGAACAAAAACATTAAAAATTAAAAAACACTTAAAGTTAGTTTGAAAGTTGAAGGAATTTGTATTAGACACACATTCACATTATTGCTTGGGTATGAGAACGCAATTATAAATAGTTTTGGATTGTGTCATTTTGAAAACGTTTTTAAAACGTTTCACTAAAAATTTAAATTCATATTAAAAATGATGCACAATCGATCATTATTGACAATGAATTATTAACATTGACAGCCAAACGCATGAATTTCAGCCAGGTTTTCAGCATTCATTAAAGGCGCATTTGTAAAGTAAAGGGAAAATGTTTCTACTTCTTTTCATTTGAAGGGTCTGAAACGTTCTTTAGACCCCTAAATCTGCAAATAAGCATATGCGGGAAACCTGTGTGAGCGCTGCTTTCTGTTACTTGTGTCACTTGCAAACAAAGACATAAGACGTCTCATCATCTCGTGGGGACGCATCACTTACTTGTGTTTTACCGTGGTAACCGTCTCTGTGGCAACACTCTTTGCAATGTTTTTGGCTGCAACCTCCAAGCCGGTCCACATTGTTGCAAAGCCTGTAAAAGTAATTTCAGTTCATTTGAGTGACACTGACTGAAACACATCCAACAATCACTGGCACCCTTTTATTTCCTCTCCATGGAAACTTAAGGACAACTTAAGTGTGTACGAAACTTATGTTACGTTTCCTGTGTCTAAATACTAAAACAGGCGAACTACTGAATCAATAATGCTAGGTTAGGTTAGATTAGGTTAGGGTTTAACCCTAATTGAAACAACTGTTTCTCTCAAGCAGACTTCGGAGGAAGTGGTGAATATAAAAATACAGGAAACATGAAATGAGAACCATGAAATCCAACACAGAACAGTGATGAGAGATAAAGTTAATTTGACCTTGAACTCCACTGGCTGCGACCACCATGGCTCCATCAATGTTGGAGCGGCCGTCCTTGTCTTTCTTCACGGACTCTGGGAGAAGTTTTGCTCCTTGTTTCTTCACGTGAGGAGCCAGCTCTCTTCCAACATGACCTGCGACGCTGCACACACCGTCCACTGAAACCAGCAGAAGACAAGAGTCAACGATGGCTCTCAAACTGGCTCTCTTTGAGTCATTTCTTCTTTGGTTAAGGTAATCGGTGAGTTTGAGAGCCATGGTGGATAAATAAAAGGAGAGGAACTCTCACCGAGGAACTGGGAGACCTTCACGGCTCCTCCGGTGGCCTGTCTGGCTGCGCTGAGGCTTTTGCTCACGGTTGGGCTGACATACGCTGGTTTGTCCTCTGGCGTGATATTCTCCCGTAGTTTGGACGCACCTTTATGAATGGCTTTCCCTGTGTACTCCGCCCCCTTCACCAGCCCCCAACTCAACCACGAAGCCCCTGTCAAAATTTAAAAGTAAAGTTTAAAAGTAAAGTATGATGCTTGCAACACCAAGCCTGTGGGTTCAATTTACTATAACCCTGTTGTATTAAAAGTATTGCAAAAGCCTAAATAACCGACCTGTCAGAATTCCATGTGCCACCTTCTCGCTCCATTCAGGAAGGACTTTGTCATCCTCTGCAACAGGGGGCGGAGCCTCAGCTGGTCCCAGTGGCACCTTATGGCCCAGGTTGATGGTATCTGTTGCACCATCTGATGCCTTGGAGAAACAGGATAGCGGGCAACAGGCAAAACATGGCATCATTAAGAATTCAGGACCGGACTCCAGCAATCACTCAAAGCTAACAGTGACTTAAAAACTAGCATTTGAACATTAGCCTGTATTGTGACAGAATAAGGAGTTTGGGGAAAAATGTCTTTGTTGTCTCCAAACACTGATCCTGAGTCAGTGAGTCAGCAGGGTTTGGCACAACAACCTGTTATTCCCACAACAATGGGAGTGTTTGTTGTTGCCCCTCCTTCACACGGACGGAGGCATTTGGTGGTCATCTGTCCTCTCAATGGATAAAAACATTTAAACAAGCTTGTGCCGGTCTGCAGTCTGACCAGTTTTACAGTTATGTCCACCAGTTCTTAGTAAGACCACCTCAGACCAGCAAAAACTGGTTTAATCTCAACCATTATTTCAATGTAGAAACATTTAGTGATGAGAACCAGCTGCTCTGAAGATGGGCAGCTCACCTGAACCCGCAGGTCTGTCATCTGTGATAGAAGGTCCTGGAATATCTCACGCTCGTCCTGAGGAAGATCAGAGGAGAGGACCACCCCCACGTAAGACCCCGGGGTGGGAGCCATCATGTCGGGGAACATGTAGACCCCCGAGCTGCACAGCAGGACTGGAGAGTCGGAGGACATCAGTGGGTAAAGCCAGTCACAGACCTGAAACCAGAAGCTGTTACTCAAACATCTCAGATGTCAGAACATCAGACATTGAAAAAAGGACCCAAGACATTTCTAGGGACAACCACCTAGCAACCACCCAGAATTCCGTAGCAACCACATAGCAATGCTTCAGCCTGTAGGTTTAACAATAAGTTGTTAATACCAAGTTGTCAAACATCCTGCCAACTTATGCATGAAAAGTTATTTTTTGTTAAATTGTTAAATGTTAAAAATGTTATTGTTTTTTTAGTGTGACAACATGCAAAATATTGAGAATAATTGTGAAACAGGAGATGTGATCAGTTCAATACTGCAGATGTTACACGAGTTACACAAAAGAGTTATTTGATAATTATCAAATAACTAGAGATTAAATATGTAACAGATTAATTTGTTGAATTTGGTGAAGCAGATTTTGCCCCTGGATTAAAGGAACCTTGTGGACCTCCTCAGAGTCGAGGCATGTGACAGATCAGAACATTGATTCTGTCTCATGACTGCTGCCATTAAATCAGATTACAGTCAAATCCAATCGCCACTGAATTGTCTGTCTTCAGCGTGACTCAGTTACTGTGACCTACAGCCTCCTATCAGAGCTGAGAGATTATATCTGTTTTAGACTGAGGTGTCCTTAATCCAGATAAAAGATCTGTGTGACTTTTGGACCTTATATGTTTCATGAGGTCACGATCTGATCGACAAACCATTACGTAACATCAGACAAACAGATGACTGGGAATTTTCTGGATGACATCACTCAGTGGAAGCTTATTGGACTGAATCAGTGAGCCCACAGTCACATGACTCCACTGGGCCACAGAGGATGAGATACAGCTTAAGACAACACCATCTCTACAGTCTCTGAGCTAGACAGAGGTTGTGAAATGAGGTTACAGGACACCATGAGTTCAAAACAAGCCTCCTCCACTGATCTTATCAAACGTTTGACATCTAATAACATCATCTGCATCAACATAAAACAAGTTTCAAACATCTAGCATCATGTAACTGTATAATAAACTTTAGACGTACTGAATGTTGGTTAATATGATGCTACTTGTTATCACATCTTACCTGAAGGAAAGCAGGCGGCCTGTTTGGAACCCTCTCTGAGCACTCATTGGTGAACTTTACGATGCGCAGGTACCCCGGGTAAGAGGGGGCGCTTACTTGGCCCTCAGGGGTAACAAAAAAGATCTGCACCCCTTGAGGAAGAAAAAAGAGCTCCTCTCCATCTTCTCCCAGACTCTGAGGAGAAGGTGTGGAGTTAGACGTTTGACTGTAAAACGCGTCGCCAACGAGCGAAAGCTCGCCCGAGTCTGTCCCAAACGAAATGGTCAGGTGTCCATCAGCAGCCTGCGGGGTGTACGCGGGGGGCTGGTCACTTAAGATGTTGTGTTGTGCTGTGGATGAGACTGGCAGGGGGTCTCGAACCACTGATGGAAGCCCACCAGCAGCCCCACTGCTGGAAACGTGCACCTGCGGTGGAACCGGCCTCTCTGGTTTAGTTTTCGGGACATCAGGGTACAGCTTCGGAGGGGCTGTTTTGGAGACGGTCTCGGCTGAGGGCTCCGCGGGGGTCTCCAGCATCGCTAGACGAGTGGTTATATTGTTGAGGGTCTCCTGCATCTTATGCTGCATCTGTCTAGCCTCCTCCCAAGAGGGGCCGACACACTCCTCGCCCTGGGTGGGCACACTCAGAGCCCTGAGGAGGTGCTGCCGGCCCTGCTGATACAGTTGTAGCGCCTCCGCCCTGTTTCCTGCCTCATCCGCACTGAGACCGTCATTGATGCACTGGAACCCCCTCGTGTAGCCGTCAGTGATCACCTGCTGTCTGGTCTGATCTGAGGCCTGCGGCTGTAGTTGCTCCATGTCTGAAATAAGATCAATTTACAGACAGTATCAGTCAATCTGACATTCCAGTCACAATATAAGTACACTGTTAAACTCAATACATGGTGAGATTGACAAAAAATACAGGACAAGACTTTATGTGCTGAGAGTTAATTAATAAATCATGAAAAATGTGTGTTGGGTGGTTGCAAAACCTGAAAAAAATGAGTTAACATCTAACGCTTGAAAACAGTTTATCATATTCTGTTTACAGACTACAAACAACGCTTAAAACATCACTAGTGTGAGAGGCCAGTGGTGTGTTTGTTTCATATATCTGTTAATGCTTAAAACACATTCATTATGGGATTATGTGTGAAATGTGTTTGGCTAAAGGATGCAGGCAGGATATGTCTTGTTTGTCCATGTAAATAAGCTGGTATATTAACATGATCATTCAAGCAGCTGACAGTCTGTTTATTAAATAAAATATAAACATTTCTCAACAAAATACATTGAATGTCACTGAATGTGTTTACAAACGACACATCTTTACACTGTAATGCATTACAATCAAACCTTCCTGTTCATTTAATGACCAAAATGATCTTGTTAAGGGTTTAACCACCACAAAACTAAACATGACGACAGGCTGTTCATGTATGAAGCCCAAGGTTAGTTTCATCGTAACTCACCGGTCAATGAAGAATAAACGGAAGAGATGAATAAAGTCCTGCGGGTTGTTTGAGCAGAAACTGTGTGAGAGATGAGCTGCAACCCGTGTATCTATTACACAACACACACACAACACACACACACACAACACAACACACATTAAACACACACACACACAACACACACACAACACAGTTCAGCGCGTCCGCTCCACATGCGCTTCCGCGTTGAGTCACGTGAGGCTCGGTAACGCCTCTGATTGGCTGCTGCCGTTGTTGATAAAACGTGTAGCCGGATCTGTGTGTTATTATTTTATATTTTATTATATTAACACATTGTAGATGTATAAAATCTCTCCATCTAAAACCAGGAGCTAAAATCCTTGAATTACTTAAACGTAGACCTTCAAGACAGTAACAATAAACCAACAATACTAAACAAAAAACAACTATTAACAACATACAAATAAAGCAGAATAAACCAACACCAACTTTCATTATGCAATATAACATAAAACCATATTATTCATGATTTAAATGCTGCTTTATGCAGATCTTACACAACTAACAATT
>JBAJNP010011167.1:0-15226 GCA_036877545.1 Yasuhikotakia modesta
AGGAATCTTTTGCAGGTGTTTAGAGTTAATTAGTTGATTCAGATGATTAGGTTAATAGCTGGTTTAGAGAACCTTTTCATGATATGCAAATTTTTTGAGATAGAAATTTTGGGTTTTCATGAGCTGTATGCCAAAATCATCAATATTAAAACAATGAAAAGGCTTGAACTACTTCAGTTGTGTGTAATGAATCTATAATATATGAAAGTCTAATGTTTATCAGTACATTACAGAAAATAATGAACTTTATCACAATATGCTAATTTTCTGAAAAGGACCTGTACATGTGGTTATTTTTGTTGTTTAGCAATGTTCTGTTAATGTTCATGTATCTTTTAAGAAAAGGATGTTTTTTATGTGGTAACCATTAAAAAATGTATTAAGTGCCTCTCACAGCTAAAAGGGTTTGCATTGTGTATAGCAACCATGACTACATTCACAATACAGCATAGCCTGTTGTGTCTTATTGCTTAATTAATAATCCTTCTTTAACCCATTATGTTAGCATATCAACTTTTATTCAGGCCTCAATGGTGCAAAACTAGAAATAACTGGGAGTGCTCAGTGGCATAGAATGAATGAGATCTTCATTTGGTTTGTGCCACGTGAGATGATCTTTAAATCATCATTAGCTCATCTTTCTCTCCGGGCTGTTGACGCACAAGCAGTTTTCAAGCTGGATTGTCGAGCAAAATAGACATCTGTTTTCTTCATCCATTACACCACCCCCAATTATAGCTACATAGGTCAGTTTGTAGCGCACAATAAAACCAAACTATGTTTTTTTCTTCTGACAAGGCCTAGCACTGGTGACTATTTTATTCATTGTCATCTAAGAGCTTTGATTAAATGTACCTCACTCTCTCGTCCTAGTTTAATTACCTTTTCTGTCTTAATTAAAAGCTTGTTATATTTTCCTGTGACTGCACATCTTTGAGTGTAGCAAAATGAATGTCGAGAAGCCCAAGGGTAAACATTCTCCACAGAAATGTATCATAATAATAATGAATAGGAACGACAAGGTTTCGTTAAACATGCTTCTGCGAAATGTACATTCAGTCTTCCTCGAATACTGTGAAGCCACCCTGCTAACATACATCATATCTAAGGACAACGCATAATATTCTTTGTAATCAAATGTTTTTAGTAGATAGAAACCATAGGAAAAAACAACCCAGATGCTAACAGTGCGTTCACAAAGTAACTTTGAAAAGCAGTCATTATATACTACAATGTAAATACTTGTGGAACAAGAAATAAACAAGTCCAATTGTAGCAAACAACTGACAACATTTCCACAAAGGAATGGTTGGACTGGAAAAAGGCATACGTCTGCAAGCTCCAAAGATCTTTTCATCAACTGGCTGACAAAACCAAACAGAACTTCTCTCCTCTGCTAACGGCTGGATGCAATGATCGTCCACTGAGGGTTGTTTACATTTCCTCAAAAGCCCCATTTAGTTTCCCTTGACAAGGTAAAGTAAGAGAGTGAAGAGAAGATGGATGGAGGCACCTGCCCTAATGAAGGCTCAAACTGTGCCCACTAGTGCACGTTACGTTGATAAATTGACAACAGTTGGGACATGCTCCACTAGTAGGAGAATGAGGCTAGTAGGACACCGGCTTGTTCTCTCGTTTAGTCTCTCTCTTTCTCTCTCTCTACTCTGGAATAATCCTTTCAAACTGACAATGAACTTATTGACACATCTGCCCTTGGCGAATTAATTGATTAAATTTACCAGCTGTATATATTTTTTACCTGCTATGAAACTATATTCATTTCATTTACATAATTTTAATTAAATTATGATCATGACAGTGGCATTATTTAGCATTTTGTCTTTACGTTGTGACATTGTGACACGTATCGGCCTCAACGATGAACCACAGTCCATTTGCTAACAGTCTGATTTATAATGTACAAAAAATGGATCTAGTACGATGTAATTAGTTATGTGATTGGCTGACTTCACACAACCTTCACAACTATAGACACACTGTGGGTGATACTTAAACCATATATTATGTTGTAGTTCCTTGAAAAGTTACTGGTCAAGTGGTGAGGATCTACACTATAGGCCAGAAACACACAAAATTTGAAACCTTATAACCAACAGGAAACAAAATCCCTATTATATGTTTGGACACATGCATCACCAGTATAGATGAAGGACAATGAAAAATGTGATGCAATTTTTCTCAAGAAATGCATGTTCTGTCAGTTGAGTGCCGCCTACTTACTGGCATCTGTGAGAAATTAGTGAGGGGAAATACATTTAGTAAAAATAACACAGGAAAATGTCCTCACTCCATCTGAAGCAAGCTGTGAATAATACATTTTGGGAATAAATGGAAACAGAGGCACCTTCGATCCCTGATGAGAGTGGAGGTCAGGGAGTTGTTAAAACCCATAATGAATGTCAGAATATGAGGTAAATTCTTGCATACAAATATACACAAACATGCATATAAATACCATCTCATTCTACAATCTGCCTTTGGCTAACTTAAAATAGTCTAAACCCTTATTGCTGTTCTACACAGTTAAGGCCGCATTACTCAGTCTGGATCTAAAGAGAAAGAGACAACAGGAAAGAGAATTCAAGGGGACGCAAGGCACATAGGCACCCATTAAAGAATTATGCGTCGAGTTTTAAGTTGTGCCCAGCACATGTTGTAACAGCTCAATGGGCCTTGCTGTGAATTCTTTACTAAGTTAGAATCTAATAAGCTACATTTCGTTTCTCTCCCCAGCTGAGCTGTGGTAAGTCAGCTTCTGGCACAACTTGTGTGGTTCGTCTTAGTGTGCTCTGGGTTTCTAAACAATCAGCAATAGTCTAATTAGTTTTGGCACACAAACTGCTCTCTGAAGGGAAGAGGACCAATTTAAGGACCTTAAAAATGCCTAGCCTGTTTTAAAGAGCCAATTAGTTAGAATATCCAACCATGTAGACCGGTATTACTTGGCATCGATGTCACTTCTCTGCAAAGCAACCAATTATTTACAATTATAGAAAATATTCTCGAACGCACATGGGCTCAATCCAACCGTCTTGGTTTCTCCTACTGGTTTTCTCACTGATCATATTGAATCTTCAGTCCCTGCTGTCACATGCTGTTCGGATAACATGATCATAGAAAATGCTCTAAACCTCTTTTAAGCTGTGAGAATGACGATATTCTTGGAAGAAGTTGAAAAAAAGGTGATGGTGAGACAGTAATTGCTGCATTGCAACAAATTTCATTTTAATTTATTTGTTTTAAGCACCTGTTTTGCTTTGATACTGTTCTTTCTCCTCTCTAATTGTTTTGTGGAAGCTATTTAGGTCAATTTAATGCATCAAACTTTTATAGAGACCTGAACATATTAGCAGATTTTTTTTTCTGATTTTTAAATCTTTTACCCTTGAATGCATAACAAGCAGGTAAAAAATAATAGTGTTGCGAAAGATGTGATAACTTGCCTTAACTGGTTTGACCTATTTTTCATTAGAGCTGAAATGCACTTGAGTTTTTTCTCAGTTAGTGACATCTCTCAATGAGCTCACGATTCAGAGCACTGAAAGGTGAGACAAATCGTTCTTGAAAACATAAAACAATTTTTTTACAGTTTTTTTACAATGCAAGGTCCCCCCTTCTTCCCAAATTATGACTAAAGCCAGACACATGCTGTGTTTTCTGACACAAGTCTGTCAGAACAACATTGTCAAAGATGACATGGGTTAAGAGATTTTGTGCTGCTAATGTGATATTTTGCCTTCCCTATATATGGTGCCAGATTCCAAGTAACTGACAAATATTAAAACAAAACTCTTGATATATTATTAATTATTAAAGTAAATCTGGGAACCATAAGAAAGTAATGTGCAGCACATGGTATTGTATTGATACTAAACAGCTGAACAGTGCTGCCAAAATTTCTTAAGTAAATTTGACAACAAATAACTTGCACAAGCTATTTTGTTGCCAAATAATCATAAACTAAGCTAATAAAGTAATTGTTCAATTGCATGTATCCCAAATACAACTGACCAATAAGGTTAACCCAAAGGCAATTCTGAAATCATAGCAAAAATAGAACATGCTGTAAGTTTTAAATACTTTTCCACTAAGCCTAATGTTCTAACATTTATGACTGCAAATGGTGTTGTTTTTAATCCCGCTCCTTGCAATTATCTCACATCTGTGATAGTTTACCTGGGTTACTCTATCGATTACTACAAGTCCTGCAGCCTTATCCAGATCTGATCCAGATGGCCCGACTTGCTCACAGCTGAGGAAGCACAACCCTGTTTCAACACCCGAGTCTCAGCTATCACCAGCACCTTTATGAGGTGTAATCCACTTCCTTTTTTGTGATTGATGAGTAAAACAACCAAAGTATCTGTGCATGTTGCTGACTATGTGATGAAATGAGCTATCCAGAACATTCCACAAGCTCCTTGGGAAACCAACCGTGGGCGATTGTGGTCATTAACTTCCAATAGGCCCTATATTGTTGATGCTGGATGTTCCATGTGTATCTGTAATGACAGAACAGATGCCTATACAAAGAATATAAAACATTCTTGTTCTTCTAACATTCATCATGATATGAGAAAAATCATGTTAGAATCAGCTTCATTATCAATGGCTTGAAGGTCTAAACCAGCACTAGACTAGCACCAATTAGCAAAAGCAGGCTAGGCCTGCATTTATTTATTTACTTATGCAGGTGAGGCTAAAATGCTATTGATGAATTGCCTACATTAATTAGGGTATTAAATCCCCAAAAATACCCCTGTTAAAAGTTAAAATCAAGGTTATTAAAAAATAATGTGTGGTCATAAAAATTGGAACATCAGTCCTTAGAGAATGCCTGCTACCAGAACCAGTGTATGTTCAACTGACAGAGAAGCTGAGTTTTGCTAATGACACCACCTAATTTTCTATTTCCTCAACCCACAGTTTAGTTCAACACCTCAGAGCTTGTAATATTCACTGTGCAGTCCACAGAAATATAAAAACACTTTTGTCCACCTCACTCTCTTTTTTCGCTGCTATGCAAATCTGTACCTTTTTAACCAAACAGATTAATCATGGCATGTTTGAAATTTAGACAGCTCAATTTGTGGCCAGCTTGTTTCAATTGCAGAGGCCATTTTTATCTCAGTTCAACACATCTGGTATCTTGAAAAGCTCTCGCATTGGAAATAAATCACAGACATTATCTAGGTATTAGAAATGCAATCTAGGTCAGGGTAAAGATAGCAAGTTTAAATATGAATCAAAAAATACACCACATTTTCAATTTTCGAGTTTGTAGATAATATATTAACATTTTTAAAAAATAAAGAACAAAGGAAATCAATTTACATAGATTTCTTTGTATGATAATGCAGACAAAAATTAAATCACTATACTGCATGAAAAAAGTGAAATATTACAGTTCTGAGGAAAATGTTAATATTTAATATTTCTAATATATGCATTTAAATAAATACAATTTCAATTGAAGTAGATTATTGCAAGTGGAAGCAGAGATTTCCTGTCTGAAATCACTCAACACAGACAGGCTGTTTCTCAAAATATTCTGTAATCATTACTTCAAAATTACTTCAGTGTTCAATTACTTCAGTTATGAATTTTACCGAACTTGATGCTAAAATTATTTGACACATTATTGCCTTTATTGTTATAAGGCATATTGTAAATATTTGGCTTAGTTTAGATGTTAATACTTTTTAAAAACACATTTTTAACACAGAAACACATTTTTAATTCTTGTTGATAGAGTGGTTAACAGAATAGATATAAGATAAGTACCTGCTTCACAAATATTGTTACTGACCACCTTGACTGTAGATTATCATTTACCTTATCTGCTATAGATTAGGGTCATATTAATAAAAGCACTGAAAACTAAAACATTGAATTGTATTCTAAATGGATAATGTAGTCCTTCGAACTGATTGTGAACTGAAACCTGGTCCCTCACACTTCCCACAGGGTCAAAGTTCCCAGGAGAAATATGCTGTTGCAATGTTCTTTTCTTAAACAGTGAGCATGTTATTGGACAACAGAGACTAATCTGTGGTTGACAAGCCTGAACCAACTTTATTTAAATAAACATTGGGAGGACGCTTGCAGGCATCGCTAATTCACTGCATTATTTAAAAGTGTCTGTAGGCATTTCAATCACCCAGCATTCACACAAATGTGACTGGGTTGAACTTTATTATTCTTATCGAGTAACACTTACATGTTGCATTATTTTCCTTTTCCACTCACAAGTGAAATTACTTGAGGTCTGTTTTAAGACTTACAAAATCACCCTTGCTTGAGCTTGTTTTTGGTTGGGAACCTCTGAGAGGTGCCTGCCAATCATTTTCATTTGTCAGCCAGTTTGAGTCCAGGGAAGAGCCGGGAGCCATAATCTGTGGATGAAAGAAGATCCTATAATTTTCCAGAAGTGCAGTTTGGTAAGTGAAAGAAAACAAATGAGCAACATAACAAAAAATTTTGTTAAGTGATTTAAGTTTCAGATTTCGTGTAAAAAGGAAGAACTTTGAGGTTGTATAACAGGGTTTGGAAATGATATACAAATAATGTCTTACTTTACAATAATCAGCATTCTACTACAAACAACTTTAAAGATGACAATAGCGCCTCACTTTTCATTTATACCTGTTGAAATGTTGACAAAGCTGGCAGGTCAAAGCGTACTTTATGTAAATATGTTTGCAAGAAACATATAGGACCAGCCCAGTTCACTTATAACATGTCCTAATGCAAATTACTTTGAATTACAATTAATGTGAATTACAATTCACTTCCATGTATTTTAAAATGTTTACCTATACAAAAATGATGACACACAGCTACATTGGAACACGATTTGTAGAATAGAAAATTTCCCGCTTTTAGTCAATTACTCAATTAACTGCCATTTCATGGAAAAACAGAACATGCTACTGTCACCCTGTAAAACAAATACTAAAATAGGTGATTTTTTTTCCTTTATCACAATAGGAAAGCACCCCATTAGATTAGCATGCTCAGGCTACATCCCATATTAGAGCATTAAACAGCTTGGCTTGTAAATTTACTTATCTCTGTCAGAGGATTCACCTCTTATATCACCCAGATGGGATCATCATGGATCAACTACTGCTTTCATGTATTTTCATTATTCTCTTTTCTCACCACATAGAGTTTAATAAAGTCATACTTTCCATAGTACATCATTATCTTGTGATATGGATGTGACATCTGGCAAAGGTTTAGGTAATAGAAGATAAGAATGCGTGATGAAAATATGGTTGACTCACGGATTCAAATTCACAAGTAATTTGTGGTCAGTTACAGGTGGACAGAGCCCAAAAAATCCTCACATTCCCAAACACAATAAAAATCTGCTCTTTCACAAAAGCAAAATTTACTGTGTTGGAGATGAGGCGGAAAATGTAAACAGATTTGATGCTGTAGATTTTTTTGCTTGATGAGAAAACCATAAATAGTCCAGCTAAACATAGAACTTACGTCACCATTTAGTCACCCTCATATTGTTCCAAACCTGTGATTTTATCCCACAGATTGCAAGAATATTCATGCCATTTTTTGCTCTTTTACACATTGGAGCTGGGAAAAGAACAAAACATGAGAAACATACTGACATTTATATTGTTATCCATTCTGTTTCAACAGCTGTGGTCACCACTCCCTTGAACTAAAAGAGCAACTTGGACATTCTGACATAATAGCACTCTTTTTGCGTTCCATGGAAGTATAAGTGCATTATTTTGTTTTTGTTTCCTTATATACAATGTTGCATCACATGTCATGTTCCAAAAAATGTGTAAAGCTTTGGTATAAATACTGACCCACATTTATAGCAGAAAGAAATTGATACTTAAATTTGCTTCTTTGTGACAGTTTTTACCCTTCTGGACTAGTCATTTACATTTATGAATTTGGCAGACACTTTTTTTCCAAAGCAACTTACAGTACATTCAAGTAATACATTTTTATCAGTACATGTGCTCCCTGGGAATTGAACCCAGAACCTTTGCACTGCACTACCAACTGAGCTACACAGGAACAGCAGGATGTTCATAATTTTATTAGAGGAAACACTTGCAGGTCGATGGGGGCTTTGTTCGTTCATCAACCTCCCTTAATTAAATCTACCCATCTTCAAGCGTTTCCACGATCTTAGCAAATAAAGCCAAAAGTGAACACGTCTAATTAAAGAAAGTCACTGTTAAAACAAGCCGTCAGGACCTTGCAAGCGTTTGCAGACACGCTGTGCTGAAAAGGATGGCGGCTCCGTTCCTGTCAAGCTGCAGAATTTCTCACAGTCAGTTCATGCTAAAATTATGTGTCATTAGCGAATTACACAGGTGCCAGAATGAGTTTATCATCCTCAGTATGTAAATCTTGCCTGTAACCGGAGGTGTCGCTTATGAAAGCGTCCTATCTCTTAAGCCAAATGAGAACGCCACACTGATAGGAGATTACCCTGCTCTGGTTTAGGCTGATGTTGCCCCCCCCCCAGGCTAGGAACTGAGGTATGACGTGCTTGTTTCCCTAATCTTTATGCGACCCTAATGAGAAGACACACAGGGCCAAACAAAAGGAGGGAGGAGGGGGGGTAAACAGTGCATCTGTAAGTGATGTTTGTGTTGTTGGTATTAATGAGACAATTCATGCAGCATTCTTGTCAGCAATGTAGCCATTTGGATTACATGTTTATCGGTGTCTGATACATGTTTCCTATGAGTTAAGAGTTTGACTTGGTAAAGGTTATGTCTATAGGCTGAGAGTATATAAATTATCTTGATAAACACAGCTAAATGGCAAAGTATGGGATTCACAGGAATGTTTGGGAAAGCATTGCTGGTACTGCTGTCCTTGTGTGTAAAAAGTACTTAGTAAGTAATTGTGAAGACGTTTAATTAAATGTAACCTTTATTTCGGTTATGGTTATAGTTACTGCAATTTTCCATTGTACTGCAGAGTACTGCTATGTATTATAAAGGAAGTTCCAAGAGTTTTCAAATTCCTTAACATCAAGGCATCAAATCACCCTCAAAAACATTCACCTGTTCTTCTGCTCAACAGTTGGAATGAGATTCCAGCCTCCACTCCATCTGCTAAAACCATCTCACCCTGAAACCAATTGAAAACAGACCTGCTCTTTATAAACTTATACTGAACGGTAAAACTGCAATACATAACTTTTGTTTCTCTATCGCCATCTCTGTTTGAAGCATAAAATTCATAAAACAGGTTACTTAGTTTTATTTTTGTAAGTCATATTAAGTCAAACTGAAATTGCTTAAACTGAAATTTGATAAAAAAATTTTTTATAAACTTACCATTGCATATCATGGTGCTGTAAGGAGACAATTTAAATACTGATCTATTATGTACTTGCTCAGTAAATGGATGTTGTCTATTTTCAACCAAAAATAGTTATGAATTGAGTGTTTTATTGCTTCCTAATTTGTATGTTGCTTTGGATAATTTCTTTAGCTAAACAAATAAACATAATAGTAATTTAAACTGAAAATCAGGCAAATCATTGTACAGTTGGAAGCTTAGAAACCTCTTGATTATTGAGGCGTTGAATCTTGTGTAAAAGCAAAAGTGTTCCCAACTGTCTCTCAGTTTACCACAACAAAAAGCAACATGAAGCTTCCGGCCCTGAACAAGACCATCAGCATCGACCTTGAACGAGGAAGGCAGCTGTAGCGATACTGTGCGGGTGCTGCTGTCACGTTCACATGCTAATGGAGCAGTGAGTGTCTGCCGGCCCACTTCCCTTTACTCCTGTAAATGCGCAGATTGTCATTACCCGTGTTTATATGCAGAGATAACATGCCCAGAGCTAGATATCAATACAAAGAGTGAAAGGAGATTATGAGCAGCATTTAAACGGATGTCACTCACAAAAGAACGCATTAGTTAAAGGTCTGGCCATAATGGATGTCTGTGGAGTGCCCTTGGATGGATGCATTGAATAAAAGCATGCAGGTCACCACTATTGGTGTCCTGGGCCATTCAGTGAGTTGCCCTGTTCAACCACAGACAGTGGCTATGAATTATAAAGCTGAATTTATTTAAATAAAATGGGATAGCAGTTTGCATCCCATAAATCTTTTTATGTAAAATACTGTCTTTGTGTAAACATTGTTGAAAGTTGCAATATTATGTTGTTGCATGCCTGTCATTGTTTTCTACATGCACATATTTGTGCTCAGTAATTTACATAGTCCTTGCAGTTTGTTTAAGATGTTTAGGATAATAAGATAATAGGAGGGCATGAAAAATGTTTTTTGTTTGTTCCCTGTTTAGCAGCTTTTTTGATGCTGTATGTGAGACCCTCAATTGGTTTGAATGGCAGAATTGGTTATCAACATCATCAAGACACTGAGAGAATCTCAAAATGTGTTTAAGGAACTTAAGGTATATGAATGATATTTTGTCACGAACAGAGCACAGCTTTACTGCCCTAGACACATCAAAGCACAAAAAAGAGCACAGTCACTGATGCTCAGAGGCAACGCAGGATATAAGTGATTATTTTGTTTTGTACAGTGTATGTAAATGCTGGATATTTTGTGGCCCCTTAGCCAAAGCCCTAAGGCTAACAACACCAGACCAAATGTGCTCTCCATAACCTACATGCACTAACACACTGCACACTCTTTACATATGCTGTTCACTTTCACTTTTAGACCTCTGTTGGCTAAACAGATGAGACTAAAGGGTTCAGTGTTACCTTGACTGGAGTTAGAATCAGTGTCAAGGAGTTTTGTACTCTGTCAAACTCATTTGGGTGATTGTGTCCTGTCAATATTGCTCTGCCTGACATGACCCATGCTGTGTTTGGCTTTCATCCGAGCTTGTCTGAAACCTGAGCAGCAATGCAGAAAACACTCATTCTTTTTGACACATTCGCAGTAAGGAAATGCTGAATATTATATATATATATATTATATAGCATAGTTAAAGTCAGGTACACATTTGCCCTTTGAGAGGAGCAGTGGTTGAGAGACAATACTGAATGAGAGGTTTAAACGAAAGAAGGTAGAATTAAAGCAAATCTGTAACCCAAGACCAGTAATTCTTCAACCTATGACCTGAATTAGTGAGCATAACAAAACTGCTGCCCTTACAGGAATTCCAACATAACGTCACCCAGTCATACCACATGGAGAGGATACAGTGAAAACAGACCTAACGGCCCAGTGATAAGGAGGCCCTCTAAGATACTTTACGGTGTGGTGTACATTGGGTCACAGGATTTAAAGGACTCATCCATAAACTGTAACATTTCAGGTCCAGTGAATTTTACTGGTGGCACTGTGAACCATACCAAACACCACATAAATTTTGAGAAATATTAAGGAGGTCAAAGGTTGGACCGGAAAGAACACAAGTTTAATTTGATCTTGTATCTTGTAAGACATCAGTATCTTTGACCTAACAACACAGAGTATGTAAAGCCAAGCAAAACTACAGAACTAGAAAACAATGTTAAACACTTCAAATATTTAGATAATTAATTGCAGGAATGGAAAACTGTGACAGTGAAGTACTTGGGGAGATTTTCAGAAGATTATAGAGGTGAAATACTCTAATTCATTATCCTGACAGCTGGAGATTCAAGTTCCCTTTTAACACAGCGCATGTACATTATTTGAAATGCAAACACATCTTAAAGAGGTTCTTAACATGAATTCAGATACATAACCATCAAATTAGCATTTTATTAACGTTCAGGTTTGCAGTGTTGTGACTTAAAATTCCAATTAGGGAGCCTTTAACAGTTTTACTATGAAAGTGAAGACAAAGGTCATTTAAAGAGCGAAGGGAAAAACATATGTAACTTCACATTTTCTTTTCAATTCATTATCCACCTCCCGTTTTTAGTTCCATGTCTCCTGGAATCATGGCAAATGAGAGGGATTAAGGTTTAATGAAAGCACTGAGACCAAGCAAAGAGCACAAGTGAAGTAAATCAATGTGGGGCATCAGCAGAGCTTAGAAACAGAACCTAAAATATACTCCAGCAATGAAACCCTGGTGGACAAACAGCATTTGAACATTTCAGACATGTTTACCCCCAGGAATTTCCCCTCCTTCCTCTCTAAATCTGTTTGAGGAGAAGGAAAGAAAATGTATATCAAAAGGACATTAACCTTTACAACCCATTCAAAGATGGGACCTCAATTAACAGAAGTAAATAATCCTTGTAATTACCCCATGGCCATAATATCCAGCTGGCATAAAACCTACTAAATGGACCATCACAACATATAATGGTGTCTAATTGAAAAACTTGAGAGCACAAGATGAAAACTAATTTCCTCACAGCTTTTCCTGTGACTGAATAAACATATTATTATGTATATGTATAATTTATTATTATATTTAATTTTATTATTATTATTATTTATATTACATTCTACATTCTACTGCAAAACATTGACTTACATGATGTGAATTATCAATACAATTTAAACCAGAGTTTCATGCTGAATAATAAACTGTAGAGTTCTACAAATTCCACAGAATCTACTGTTCTAGTTTCATTTTGAAGAAAAATGTGCAATATTCATATTTAAACATGGTAACAATGGCAAATGAGAGTGTCATACTGGCAGATCATACTGGCAGATGGAACAATAATCAAATCAGCCATAAGTAAACTAACATGCAAAGGGGGTGGAGTTTAAAGAAGATTGACATGTTCAGATTCTGTGGAAATCTACTGGCAAATAGTCAGTGTAGGGCTGGTCAATATGAAAACGATGGGTAGACAGAAAATAAATGGGTAAGATAAAATAATGAACTTGTTTACAATCATATCCATTAGCAGTTCCACTTCACTTTGTTTAAACAATGACAATAGAGATCAAAAGGGAGAGAGGCTTTGACAGTTTTTGTGAGCCTAAAGAGGACTCTAAATTTAAAGCTTATACAAATATGTTGGTAAGGTATTCAGTCAGAGACTATTTTAGCCAGGACAATTCACATGGATATTGCAGATGAATATGTTTTCATTGTGCTCAGGCAGTAAGACATTAATTTCCTCTCATTATCAGTGGCAATATCCTTTTGAAATAAGCATGACATTGGAGGCCCAGTGGAAATTCAGGGTGGAACAAAAAGTCTTTAATTTAGTTGATGCCAGAAGGCAAAGTAGAAATGAAGCAATTGAAGGGATTCTAAAGTTAAACTTGGCTTTTTCCACAGGAACACAATCTTAATGAAATAGATTGCTGCCCTGCATTCATAATACACAACACATAATTGCGCTTTTAATACTGCACTGTTATAAGGAAGACTTACATGCCCCTTTTATGATGTAACCTGTATCCTTTGTTTATATTAAAATTCAAAATTCTATTCAAGTTTATATTAAAGGAATGACAATTATTTTTGTTTGTAGTTAGCATTACTGTGATCAGTTTTCCCATTGGTAAACCTGGTTTCAAACCTGGTTTCAAACGTATCTTATAATAGCAAAAAAGGAACAGCTTTTTTTCTAATGAAAGGTTCAGTTCAGGATTTAATATCACTGAAAAAATAATACATCTGTACATGTTAGACTTTACAGAGCTTTAAAGTTGCTGTAGCAGCATTGTGCAACTTTCACAAACCCCTAACTTTCTTTTTCGCATACCTGTTTCTTTCCTTCTCTATCTTTCTTCTGCCCTCACTTTGTTTCTTTTTTTCCTCTGATATTAACATTTTGCTTGTGGCAGTAGGAGTTAATGTGGATTGGTATTTTCATTATAAGTCAGCCCAAAGCCATGCTCAGCTGTATCTGTGGTTTCCAAATTGAGCTGTAAATTTTGAGAGCATCTGACACACGTGCCTCAGGCTTACATCAGAATACTAACAAGATGACGAAGACATTTCCGTCTCCGTAATTCGAGTTGCACCATATATCAGGTCAACACAAAACGCCGTCCACTACAACACAGCAGAGGCAATCCAACATAACAGTATCCTGGCCCCACCGTACAGCATAATAAATGAACCTATTTAAACTGGATTTACTGCCACTTTAAAACCTGATTGCTGCGAATTCAGAATAATTCATAAGACTTTTAGCGCTGTTCATCATGTAGCCTAGGCTGTTTCCATGTGAATGGATGCTTTCTTTGTAGTTTATCAAATAAACTCCCTTCTTATCTGCCAGTGTAATACGCAATCTCAATGCATACGGATCCATTTTGCCTTTAATTAAGGGCATGGTAGCATTGTAGTTTGAAACAAGGTGACAGGGATAACACAGATTATTGCTGATTATTTACATGCATTATGCTTGTATACATCCTCAGACATAGGAGAGTCATTGGAAGACACAAAAATGTGAAAAAAAACACGATAAACAAAGAAATGTGAGGGGTTTTATTTGCAACTTGCCTAATAGGTAATATTATTTACTTTACTGAGCCAACTTCCTAAATTCAGCACAATACATACATATATATATATATATATATATATTTAGAATTTAATAAACATGCTCAACAGGAAAATTTAGTTGGAAAAATTCTTAAACAAACCAAATAATCAGCAGGTCTCTTAGCAAAACCAACTTGGTGACACTGTACCACTAAAATGTTCCTCAAATGGTAGAGCATGAAGCTAACAGTCATGCATAACTTAAATATTGTGTCTTCCAAGTACTTAAATGTAAACGTGTAAAATGTTTATTGCGATAACTACAAAAAATACAGAATTCTATTCATTTAAAGTAAGTAACTTCTTCTAGTAGAAGAAACTTGTTTTAAAGAAATTAATAATCTGCATCTAAACATGTATGTTTGCGTAATACATGTATTTGATTAAGTAAATATGTTTGAGTAAACAGATAAACAACTCAAATGTCTGTGTTGATTTTTTTTACAAATTTGTCAGCTCCCATTTTCGAACTTGTTTGCCTATATCTTCAAAATGCGATGGCATTCTTTGAAAGACCCTAGGAACTGCAAATACATAAATATATAAAATATGAATATGGTTATCATTCATTACCATTAGATCAAATAACCGTGGCATTACCATCTGATACCATCACTGAGCCAAGATACTAATACCTTACTAACAAGGATTTGTAATTATTTGGAACAGCAGACTGGTAAACACATTGTTATTGTGAATAATGATTTTACAATAAAGCATAGCTAGTATTTAACATTATGGGTTTTTATTTTTTATCATT
>JBAJNP010011168.1:0-15224 GCA_036877545.1 Yasuhikotakia modesta
TGTGAGTTAGTTATATACTGTGAGTTAGTTAAATACTGTGAGTTAGTTATATACTGTGAGTTAGTTATATACTGTGAGTTAGTTAAATACTGTGAGTTAGTTATGTACTGTGAGTTAGTTAAATACTGTGAGTTAGTTAAATACTGTGAGTTAGTTATATACTGTGAGTTAGTTATATACTGTGAGCTAGTTAAATACTGTGAGTTAGTTATATACTGTGAGTTAGTTAAATACTGTGAGTTAGTTATATACTGTGAGTTAGTTAAATACTGTGAGTTAGTTAAATACTGTTTGTTAGTTAAATACTGTGAGTTAGTTATATACTGTGAGTGATAATGGGACTGAAGACTCATGTCTGACGGAGGAGTGATCTTCTAACCCCCTGAGACCCTCTAAATGACACTTGGCAATAGTTGTCATGACAACAACCTAGATATAACACTTGGCCCTTTTGAGAGCCTTTGCTACCCACCCACCTGCAGCTGAGACATCATCTTGTGTCAAGTTTTCATGATGGGAATGAACTTTCCTGATGAATGGTTAACTAATGCTTCTGATCTTTCCTACAGGGGCTGTAATGCTGATTAATGACTGTGTCTGTGAGGGCAGCGTGGAGACAGACTGATTCATTTTGCTGCTGGACTCATGAAAAGTGTCCTCTGCTCACACTGAACTGAGGAGGAAGACGTAACAACATGTTAAAGTCACACATAAACTCACATGAACAGCTTCTCCACTGTCATTTATCTGTTATTGATTCTTCAGTGAATGACAGCTGATGCACAACAAGAGAAACCTTCATGTCAAGGCCATTCCCACATCTGCTGTGAGTTTTTGTTGCAATGAATGTGTTTTAAGTCAAGTACATGTTCTTCAGCTGTCATGACAAATATTAATCATTGATCTGTCGTGACTTCTTACGTGAACACACTCTAAAAAACCCACGTCTCTGTGCCAGACTGCTTGATGGATGAAGCTCTGAAGCTGTGTCTGAAGCTCTCAGGTCCAGGTGGAGATGGTGAAGCGCCCCCTGCCGTCTCGGGTAGAACCTGCAGGAAGGGCGAGATGAGGCGTTATGGAAAACGAGAGAAAAACAGGAGACACGCTTTTGTATCTCCCAGCGGAGATTCATCATTATGTATAGAGGTCAAGTCAAATATCAATGCAAATGATTGACATGGAAAAAGACAGTTAATGTATAAGTTTGGGTGTAAATTATGGTGTTTTTAAGTGCACTTACTGTTATCAAAGCAGACAACAGATGAACTGATAAATGAAAAACATAAATTACCAGTACTTACCTTTGCATGATAACTGCATTTCAACACCTAAACTGCTAAAAGTTAACAAACTGCATAAATGCGGCCAAAGAATTTTATATTATAATTATTATATTTATGCAGTTTATACATAAACTATTATATATAAAATAGGTGTGTCAGATCATTTAAACTTATGTTTACTAGAACACGGCTGAATTTAATAACATACTCTTTTACAAAGTTGATTTGCTAGCAGGAGACACGCTATATTGGATCCAAAGTCCCTTTAAGGCCACAAATGGAAAAAAAAAAAACAGGCAGGTCAGGCCAAAAGCCATCAGGCCAAACAGGTTTAGATAAAGTGCTATGAACAAACGGCCTTGAACCTACAGAAGCAGATAAAAGGACTGCGTATGTCCAAACTGTCTTGGAAACAGATGTTAATAGATGTCATTAAAATAATCTTGCCATCACATGCACAAACTTCATGCAGTTCTGATGAAAACCCAGAGGCTATACATTAAGTTATATATTGTGTCACACACTGATTTTCACACTATATATAACAGTGTTGAAAGCTTTAAACAACTTTCCATTCCAATCCATACAAAGATCATATGGACTGGTTTGTTATTACGACATAAGCATATAGTTTTAATTTGGAAATGATAAAAATGATAATGACTGCAGAACAGTGGCGATATGCAAACCAGAGACACACAAACGCGAATCGAAGCACTTATTTCATTTTAGTAAAGCACTCATGCATAATGACTAAAGCCATTTTATGATGTTAATGCTGTAATAAAACACAACAGTAGCAGATGGATACAGATCAAAAACATGTATATTTGGGTGGTATATTTATTAAGCTACAGTGAGAATAACAAATGTTTTATTAATCCCACATAAAATTAAACTTCACATCCTTCATTTTGTCTTCGTACACAGCATTAAATCGCTGCTCTTCAGCCTCAGAGAAAAGATTCTTCCAGTCACCAGCAATTCCTGACAGAAACAAAAACATGGAAATGGGATAAATTTGTGGATAAATGTAACTGATATTGAAGTGAAACTGTCTTTCAAACTTCCTTCAGACCAGAATACAGTGATGTGTAAAAGTACATCTTTCACCTTTTCTCAGAAATTCTGATTTCTTCTGGTCCATAAACTCCTCAGGAACCAGAGAATAGTTGGACATCTTGTTTTGCTTCATGTTCTTGAAAACACAGTGATCTGCTATTTTCTCAGTCACTTCTGGGCTCAGAGATTTTCCAAGAAACTGGGCGATTTTTTCCACAGACCCTTTCAAATCCTGAAAAATTTGAATTAAGTATCAAGTTAAACAACATGATGCTGATGGACTTTGTTGCACTTTTTACATTTAATTTTACTTTGTTCGTTTAATTTCTGAACTACTTACAGCTATCATCTCTTCATAAAAAATGTAGAGTATGGATTCTTTCTCTTCAGCATTTAGCCACCCTTTCACGTGATCGAACCACGAACCGAACATGACTGTTGGAAAATAGGTGTTATATCATATTATTTAGTGTGATAACGTTCATTTCAACATTTTATGAAATCAAGCAGATTACTATAAAAGCAGTACTTCCATTACAGAGGAAAATGTGTCATTGGACTGCGTATTTAAAATACTGCATTATGTCTATCCATGTCCAGTTAAACAACAACTGAACAGAAGTGTCCACATGAACACATGAAGAAAACCCAACATCTGTGTGTTCAGTGACAAGCTGAAATTAATGGAGTCTAATGGTGCCGTTTGTGTCCTGTTTTGCTTTGGGAAAATGTGATATCTGATAACATCTGGTAACATCTGACCATCAAATCCAGCCTACAATCCTCAAACATTCACAGGTATTTATTTCTCTACCTTTTCCTTCAAGAAATTTCTCCATGAACTCGCTTTTGGTCCCAGGATTCACCAGGTATGAAGCGATTGCATAGTAGTGGAATGAGGAGGTGAAGACATCTCTCGGGTTTCTCATCACATAAAGAACCTGAACCAACATGAACCATTACAGCTCCTCCTGTCATGCATGTAATACATAACATGTGATGCTGTGACATGTTACCCTGGGCTTCATTCTGAAGTAGGACTCGTTCATCATTTGGTGATGGAAGTGAGTGGCGAAGATGCGGGGAGAGGGTCTCTGCTCGAGATGGAGCAAAACCGCCCGGTGCTCCTCCAGCCATGGAACCCTGTCCCAGTTCGGAAGAGTCAGAACCGGGCTGAAATCTCCCTCACTCGCGATCAGAGGAACGATCTCCTGCATCCATGTCGTACCTGTTAAAACACAGACGTGTGCTGATGAAGATGAGCGTCTGAACAACCGCAGGGCGCTTCTGTCGCTCCGTTCAAACTCCATGAACTTAAATCGCAGTAAGAAACTCACCGGATTTGGGGTAAGTGACGATGAGGATGTCGTCCGGACGGAATATGAAGTCCTCGTAGTACTTTAAACTCTCAGGAGGGTGTAAGTGCGACGGGACGAAAACACCTTTATACACGCGGTACAGATCTGCCTCCGTCATGCTGAAGCACGAACCGGACCGAGTGCGACCGCCAGCCGTCCCCTGCGACAGAGAGGCGGCTCCGCCTTCCGCTCCTGACCTACATCCGCTCGGAACCGAAGCCTGTTAACCCTTAACCGGGCCAGCAATGATTAACTAAACGGATACTAACAAACTGAACTGATAATAAAGACGTGAGAAAGTTAAAGAGAAGAACCCGCATGTTAGTTCAGATTCAAACCCAGCAGCTCTGTGCATTAGTTCTGATGCAGTCCAGCTGGATCTGAATCACAGTTTTACTGAACACTCACATTTACAGAAGGAACACAGTCTTTCCAGAACAGTGACACCTTTAATCACAAATTAGATGGAAAAACATACATGATGGCAATATAATAAAACGGCTGTACAAATAAACCTGTTTAAAATGGCTTGTGTTGAGCAGAGATCTGTAAGAACACAATGTTAGGCTTCTGTGTGGCTGTCAGATTTGGCAACCAGTAACCGCGGCCGGTTTCCTGATGCCTGAATGAGCTCCCGGCCTCTGCACACAAACAACAGCCACGCATGGTGAACACAATAAACCAGTGACTTTAATACATAACTAAATAAAACATATGTGCTAGTAAATATCACGATGAATAATGAACTGCAACATCATATTTATTCATCTGCAGTAACTCACGTCTGAAAGTCCAGTCCTGACAGACTGACTCCATTTACTGCTAAAATTCGATCCCCGGCTCTCAGTCGCTGGCACAGAGCAGCGGGGGAGTCCGGCATCACTGATTTAATGTAAATTCCACTGACGTTCTGTGCCGTTTCCTGTGCAGAAGAAATGATCACAGTTGTGTTAATAATATCATTACAGTATTGGCTTCTTGAAACAGGAATTCTGTCATTCATAACAGTAACACTAATAAGAAATGTATCACATGGAGATCTATTGAGATGAATGGAGATTTATGGAGGTCTATGGAGATCTATAAGAGATGTATTTAATTTTTATCCCACACTGACACAGAGAGAACAAACTGCACAGATCTACTGGCTCAGCCTGAAACCTTCTTCCTATGAGATAAGTGTGTAAAACACAGCACAGAGGGACTCTTTCAAACAGCTGCAGTCGCTGAGATAACAACTCCTCCACCGATCCATTCACCTGTTCCTCCACCAGACCCAGACCCAGACCACATGGTCCTCTGTGTAGCTCCAGCACAAACACATCTTCCTCCTCAGCCTCATGCTCTTCACTCTCACCTGCAGACAGACACTCATCACTCAAACATCCTTGTGCTGAGAAGGAAACCCAAACATGTTCCTTCAGGTATCTGGTACATCAAACGCATTTACAGTTCAGAGTTACTATTAGAAATGTTGTTTAATACTATGGCTGTGTTCTTAAACAGTCAACAGGCATCATAAAACACTTGTTTCATCTAGTAGGGCCACTAGAGGATAATACGCCCTATTTTGACAGACTTTAAGGCAGCATCACAAAATAATTGAGAATAACATAACATCACAAAGTGTCACGTTTACTTCCACTTTTCTTGCAAGCGCTTTTGAGTTACATCTACACATAATCACGTCCCCACACACACAATAGATGTATTCAGTGGTGAACTGCACAGAGACCTTTCTCGTGTTTGACTGCATGGAGGTTTATGGAGGTCTGACGCTGTAACACCGTGTCCTGCTGGTCTGTTCGTGAGTTCATCAGCTCACAGTTCTGTGGGGTGTTGGGTGGGGTGAGCAGACACGACGGGTCCGTCACACTGTCATGTAACTCTTGATTCTGCAGCTCAAGATTCTGAAACTCCTGTGTTAAAAGAGCTTCACATGAGCACAAGTCACTGGTTCCACCGTGAGGAAACACCATCTCTGTATGTCCAAACTCCAGAGGAGCTGCTGGGTGAACGTTCATTTTGGTGAGTCTGGGCTCTGTTGTTTCTGCAGAGATGAGCTGTGAAAACAGTTCCTGCTTTATTCTTGACCAGTCTTACAGACTTACAGACAAGCATGAATGTTTAAATGAGTCATACAAGCCAATATGATAAATACAAGCCAATGAAATTAAAGCCGTGTACCTGAGGAATTTTTGTGGAATGTGAACCAGACTCTGGGTCAGAAAGTTTTTGGATTAGCCTCTGAAACATGTGCAGTTGTTTAATTAAATCTGTTTCTCTGATTGGCCTCTTTAATTCCAGCAGAAAACCATCAGCGGGGAGAATGAGAGACGGATGATTATCAAAACTCTCCAGAATATCAGCTGTGGATGAACACAAAACATGGCGTGTGTTTGATCACAGACTGCAACACGTGTGCTCAGCTTTTACTGACTGAGGGATCATTTTCTCTCTCTTTGTCTTTTACTGGATTTATTCGCCCTGTGTTACTGACAAACACTTGATGCAGTTAGACTTTTACTAAGATTTTTAGATTAGATTTGTATTCTTAGTATTTTTAACATTTAAAAAAAAATTTTTTTACACATTTATATATAGCATTAAAGAAAATTCTTGTGTATATTTAACCACTCACCACCATCAGACAAACAAACACACTTCATGCTATGGTGTGAATGTATGTATAGTGACAGTAGAGGAGAAATTTACTGGTTTTGAGAGCAGAGTGAGTCTCGTCACTAGAGGGAGTCCAGGACTCAGGACAGGAGCGATGGGTGTTGTACTCTCTCAGAATGTGATGGAGCTGAGCCGGGTTCAGTGAATGAAACTCCATCCTCAGAGACCCCCAAGACATCTGCACCCACACAGACACAGTTTCTGTTTAATCACACAATAACATGATTCTGTTCAAACTACAGTGAACAAGGCAAATTGCAATTCAAAGTAAACTAAAGCATCTCTTCAGAGTCTGACTCCTCTCTTTTGCAGACAAAACACAGCTTTAAAAGTGTTTATCATATAAAGATAAACAAAACAGGTCTTTAAAAATCACACAATGAAGTTGATACGCAGTTTTATTATGCTCTCTATTATCCTGACTGCATAACACACAACAGGTCTACGTTTACATCAGCAGAACTATTTAGCATCTAGCAAGTGATGAATTTGCCTCAACATACCACATCATTCTATTGACTCATTTATCTTGCTGACATGTTGACATGGTGTTGTAATGCTGTGTCTACTGTATGATTCTGTCCAAAACTTTTTTCATGTGCATTTAGTGACAATAAAGCACATTTCTTTCGATAGTCATGATGTCAAAAGAACAAAACCATAAAAGCCTTAAAAATGTTCTCACAGTTATGCTGTTTGCTGTAGTTACTTACAATTTCCTTTAGCAGGAAATCCCCTCAGCGAGTTAATTTATTACCCCTCACAGGTCAGATGCAGATGTGGCTTATCCTGCATCTTTATCTGTTAGTATGAAAGAATCTTTGTGTTCTCCAAGCTTTATCCTTTAATGAGTAATATTTCCTGTTAATTATTTCAGAAGACCAACTAATTCCTCATGTCTGAAGAGATTGTGATCAAAGAGGAATTCATTTGTAATAAGACGGGATGCTCAGAATTGTTTTCACTAACCCCACATTCCTCCCAATTCCACAACTATCTCAGACATCTCACACAGACATATCTCACACAACAAGATCATTTCAGACCTGCAAAAGGTTTTCCTTGGGGGTGGCCAGTAGATTGACAGCTGAGGAGAGTTTCAGGAGATGGCTCTGTGCAAGATCATTCAGTCCTGCTCCGTGTGCCCAGTCTATGAGCAGGTCCAAATTAGCCCTGATCTGGACCCCACGGGACCACTGGTAGAAAGTTCTTCCTGATCCTTTACACAGGAACGAAATAAGCAGATGTGATGACAACATTCACAGAACATCTGTGAGATCCAGCGCAGCCTCACCTCTCTCCATCAGCAGGTTGAACAGCAGAACATTGATGAAGAAGAAGAGGAAGGCAAAGAGCTGTGAGATGATGTCTGGATGCACCTGGAACGTTCTGAGGAGCTGCAGTGTGTCTGTGCAGATCTCCAGAACTCTCCTGATGTCCTCTGAGACCTGCAGCTGTCCACTCTCTGAGAATGGATTACTGTCCAACAAACCTGGCAGCACTGGGTACAGCATCTGAGAAAAACACTGTCATCATTAATAAACTGTAATGCCTAGAATAAAATGTGTAGTTTCAGACTTAAACGCATTTCATTTATAACACCATAGCCCATATAAAATCATGCCACTCATTTAATCTTTGACCTTTTATACTTTAAAGTAAAACACTAGGGGCGGAGCTAAATTAGGTGTTAAGTTCATGTACACAATGCTCTACATTAAAGCCTGCATACCGTAATCCAGTAACAGCCTTTCAGAACTCATTCCTGCCGTTTGTAAAGGAAGCGTTACTAAAGACAAGATAACTCTCACACGTTATCAACAGACATAGGACAGGATAAACTTCCTCCTGCTGAAGAGGATGCAGGTTTCTCCAGATTCAGATATCTGGCAACCATCTCAGAGCTGCACAGGTCATGAGCTCAGTCTTCTACAAATATCTGAGATGACATCACTCAGTGCTCAGAGCTGCAGGTCACAGCCTGACACAAGTGACAGGAGAATGAATAAGAGATGAAAAAGACAGTCTGAACTCTTATCCTTTCAATGTCAAAAAACCAACCATAAAGAAAGATGCTGTTATCTAGAGACAGATAAAGCACACGTGTTTGTCATGTCCTGACATCTGTTACTAACAACATTCTAAACTCAAGCAAGATCTGCAGCTTGTGGGGCTATACTGTACAGCTGGTGGTGGAGACATACTGTACAGCTGGTAGTGGAGATATACTGTACAGCTGGTGGTGGAGATATACTGTACAGCTGGTGGTGGAGACATACTGTACAGCTGGTGGTGGAGACATACTGTACAGCTGGGGAACCCTTGAAGAGCAGCAGATTGTGCCGAGAAAACTAGGCCTCCGTCCAGCAGAGCCACAACCTCAGTGCAGAAAGAGACGTCTGTTTGCTGTCGAGATGTGTCTGCAGCCCCCACTCCTGCATCTCAACGCTCCTTTATGTGGCACACATCAGAAGAACACAATGCTGCCTTTGTGTGGCTGGATCAGTCCACATTTGGCAGCCTCAGCTCCAGCCATCATATGTATAGATTCTTGAGGAGACGAACTGACACCAACTTGGCAACCGCCGACCTCTTGGGCAGTTCACTCTCGATACAACCAGAACACTGTAGAGTCTCCACCCAAAACCATGGAGCAGTCAGAGGAAAAAGTGAGCAGTCTGAAGGTTTCTCCTTACACTTATTAATGGGAAACTAAGGAAGGCAGGAATGTTCTGCTGTGATTAACTGTGATAAAATGTAACTGTAGTTGTAAGGATCATAATGCACAGCAGTAAGGGGCTCTATATTAATGAAATAATGTTATTAATGAAGGAAAATTCACCCAAACATATCATCTGGTCATCATTCATTCACTTCCACTGCATGACTGACTGACTTAAGTCTGAGGTGAAAAATGTATGTAATGTTTTAGTTCTACTGAATAAACCTGAGAGGGAGACAAATAAGTTCACCAAAACTGAACATTTGCTCTATCCTGTGACATCACACTCCCATGATCCCCTGCTTAGAAACACATTTTACACGTTCCTAAGAACCTTTAGTAATCCACAGCAGAAGAAGGTGGAGAAGAAAATTTTCCTTTGTAGGTGGACTATCCCTTTAAAACCACAATAACCTCTTCAAGCTGATTCCCAACACTGGGAATCACTAACACACTGTGCTGTGATTTATCTGAGTCTATCAGCAGCTGTTTCCTTCTCAGCAGGATAGAATCACACGAGGGCCTGAAACTTTAACAGAGAAAACACAACCTGTTATTGTAATTGAATCAAAAACAAACATGTCTGCTTGGAAAGCAATCTGATGTTTTACAATTTTCCTATTGAAAGTACTGAGTTCATAATGCGGGCCTGGCACTGTCAGAGCAGAGAGCGTTTAAAGTATAAAATGTCATTTTGGTGAAGAGGACCGTTTGTGCCATTAGTGTAAACCACACAGTTTAATCATTTCCTCTCCCCATAAAACATGTTTCATTCTCAGAACTGAATGTGAACCACACAGAAGAAATGAATATTTCCCACGACTGCAACAGTTACTTTTTAAACCGAGTGTTTTATTATTTGCCTCACTGCAATTATCTATTTGATTATTTTTGTAATATTTTACTGGTCAAGGATGAAATTGTTACTTAACATAATATTGCTAAGCTTACAAACCACTGATTTAACAACATCCTGTGGTTTGTGTAGATTAACTGTGCATCCATCTACCCATTTAAACACAAATTTATCATGAGAACATACAGATGTTTAATTGATGTCCCTCGATGTTGTTGTTTGAATTTACTTTTGGCCAGAGACTTGTTCCACACGTTGGTTTACATTTCAATAAATTGAACTTTTTCCACAGAAAATCCTCTTTCAAATGTTGGACTTTTCATTCACTAAATCAAATCACACCCATACAAACATCACGTCTTTCCATGACAAACAGTGTCTCAGAACAAAGATGAATTCAAATCTTCAGAGGGAGCAGAAATTTCTGGAGTTTCCCACAACACAAATCAAACCTAAATCCTAAACGCTGAAGGAGAGTGTTCAGAAATGAGACTGTTTCAGTGCGTGTTGTTCTTTATGACTTCAGACATATTTAACAAGCTGCAGTACACATTTTAATAAAGGAAACAAGATGTGGCAAAACTTTAAGACCTCATTTCAGACTGGGGTTTAAGTCATCTTGCTAAATATAACAATTTATGCAACTTGACCATTAAAAAGGTTTTTGGTTTACTTAGACACCTGCTTATTTTCTAAAGATATAAATGCAGATGAGTTGATTAAACATTATTTAACATGTCTGCAGTGATTTAATACCTGCACAAACACACACTGAGAATCCCACAAGAATCAAAGTAAAGCGTGTGACTGTACAGGAACCTAAAGTTTCTCACACTGCACGACTCCGTTTGTCAGAAATGCCCCACAGACAGACTCAACAGAAGAAACTCTTGATGGCTTCACATCATCTCAGTCACTCAATGGAAGTTACTTATCAGCACACAGCATTTGCCACTGAACAGGAACACAAACGTTGATAAAAACTCACTCTAAACTGACTGAATGCTTCTCACTTCATTTCACAATGGCCCTCAAACACCCACAGGTTCTGAAAGACATCTCTATACTGGACCGAGCTTTTGACACAGAAACACTGATAATATTATGTGTACTGATAATACCAGTACATATTTGTTGTCACTTCACTTGAATTAAACAATCACACCGATGATTCTATACACTGTATATCTGTTCTCTTCTGTATATTCAGACAGTTCCAGTACCACACACACAATTTTCATTACAATCTACAAGTCAGTAAAGTCCATCAGAACCGAGCAAGACATCTGGAAACATTTAATATCAGTGCTGCAGGTCTGCACTGAACAAACACCCTCAATACCAGCTTCTCTAGCCCTGCTAACCTGTTACAACAGCATGTTACTCATCACATAACGGCAACAAATGGAGTCTGTGGTCAAAATAAAGATTGGTAATGAGTTAATCTACAGTGCAGTGAGTGTGTAGTTGAGATTAGTGCAGGTAGATGTTGGTTATCTGACCTTGGTGAGATAGTAGACACTCTGCTGGAAGGTGAACATAATGATCTCCTCCAGGACTGTCATGGCCTCCTCACTAGAGGAGCGCACAGAGGACAGACGCAGCTCCAGCACGGCTGAAATTACAGCCAGAGACATAAGCTGTGGTCACCAGTTTACTTCTCTAAAACATGACAATCATCAGTCATAAAGAGCCACAAACCATTCACTCTTATACTCTCTTATACTCAGTGTTTTACACAGACCTACCAATGCAATCTTCCTCCTCCTCCTCCTCCTCCTGAGAGACCCCGTGCAGCAGGTGAGGAACCTCCTGCTGAATGAAGTGCAGGAGCTGGATGGAATTGGTCATCCACAGGACGAGGGGTTCCAGCCCCTGCATCAGCGCATCTGTGCCTGAATGTGAGTCTGAGGCTGAGCCGGGGCTGATTCACACAGCAGCAGGACAGATCTGGCATTAACACAAGCTTTCCACAGACAAGAAACTTATTTCCACTGGTTATGGATTGAAAGGGTGAGAAACAAGTTCTCTTCTTACTTTTCAGGGTGCAAAGCTGCAAGTTTCTTTGCCTTTTCCTGTATTCAATATAAATGAACAGTTACACCAGTAAAATCAGGCTTTTACGTGTGAATCTGTGAGGAACTATACACACAGTTTTCCTCTTGTTAACGATCACTAGATTCAACACATCAATTCTGATAGACACACTTACTTTTTTGGTTGAATTTATAAGTTCAAATTTGATGACTTTTATCTATTTTCATGTTATATACTTACAGAGCATATATCACTACAGCTACCGTGTCTTCAGTTAATGAATACTTCACGGGGTAGAAGTGTAGACACTGGGAGAAGAAGTGAAAGTGGAGTAAACTCACCCACACCACCATCTGAAGCTCACTGGCCGTCTGCAGCAGCAGTCTGCGCAGAGCAGGCATTGAGAAGTGACTGGCAGACTGCTGGAGACACAGACACAGCAGGAACGATGCGGTCAGTTTGTGTGCGCTCTCTGTCTGCTCAACCACAGCAAATATCTCCTTCAGGACCCTGGACTCATGTTCCACATCATACACCAGAACCAGCTCTGCTCCATCAGAATCTCTGAAGCAGGGCAAGCCATTCCTGCAGAACCTTCTCTCTCTCTCTGACAGCACACACGTCTTACAAAGGAGGGGTCTTCTGCATGTATGCATCATCTCATTCTTCCAGGGCAGAGCAACGGTGGGGTCTTTGTACATGAATATATAATGATCACCCAAACCAATGATGTCTCCTGACTGCAGTTCAGTCTCTTGGGTGATGAGAACTCCATTCTTCTTCACGTTTGCTCTGTTAAAGGGTTTCAGGAGAACGACGGCTCCTGGCGCCAGGTCCAGACGCTGAACGCAGCAGTGCTGGGGCAGGATCTCAGGGGCCCAAAGCTGCTGGACATCTGTGGCACCATCATGATCATTACTGGTTTGTTCAACCTGCCGTCCAAACACTGTGCAGCTGCCCATCAGGGTGTAGATGACAAAATCCTGAGGAAGTGATCAAATCACAGTGTTTTCAGTACAATGATGTACAACATAGATTTAATTAAGTATCAGGTAAATGTAACAATGTCATCTTTAAACTAAACAGAAGAGAAATAAGACATGCTTCTGTCGTAAGAGCTACAGGAAGCATGAGGTGAAACGTGACCTGAAGATCTGGACAAACTGACAGCTATTACATCAAAGAAGAAGTTTCTGACACCTGAAGGCATGTAACACATTCTGCAGCAACAGTAATGTTTCAATGGGAACATTACCCCAAACCTTCAGTGTATACAGTGTGTTTGCACATGCATGTGTATGTGTGTTGATTTATGGTTACTCATCCTGTGAGCTTAACTAATCTGTCAGGAAACATGCCCACCCGTCAGCCACCCTGCTGTGAACACACCACTTCCTGTCCAGTGTCAACACTCAATCTGTTTTTGCAAACGTGGTCATTTTTCCTCTGTTTGCCACATTATTTTCCAATGGAACTGAAGGGATATGGGATTTTTTTTCCATAGTGCATTGACGTCACCTGTGTTTTATTATCCAGTTTAAAGTCATGAAACATTGAATAAAACAAACGACAACAAATAAAGCTACAACACTAGGTTTTGTAGGTTCAATTCAAATACTAATTTACCCAAAAATGGACCTTAAAAACAAATCAAATAGCATCCATTAGAATTAAAGCCTCCCAAAAAAGATTCAAAGAACGTCATCCTCTGAAGTCAAACGACAGCCTTCATGAGACAGACTGACTGTCTTCAGATACCGCTGTAATTCTCTGATCTACATTTAAGAGCTTGAGGGAGTGTCAACAACAAAGTCTGAATTTAAATTTGTGAGATTCTGGTCACAGGAAGCAAAAGGGAGCAAGAAGTGAGAAGTTTGGAGGTGGGGTTGGAGATTTTGTGCGATTTGGTCCTACCTGTGTGTAACTGTAGCCCTGCAGAAGCAGCAGGTAAGGGAACTGGAGGGGTGGGTGCAGTGAATAGTGTGTAGGGCTGTCATCACTGCTCTCTGTCTCCTCTCTTTCATTGGCAGGACAGATCTCCAGCTCCAGCTGGTTCCTGCAGGTGCTTTGAGGAGCAGCCGTTACGTTCGTCTCACTCACACTCTTAAACAGATGATGTCTGATCTCCTCTGCACCATCACTGACGCTCTCGTCCAGAGCAACAGATTTGCCTCTGGAGCGTGTCTTCTGCAACCTCCGTGCTTGTGCGTTTATGCCTAAAAATGATTGAATTATTGAATTTGATTGAATATTAAGTGCGGCAGATTGCATGTTTCTGTGGCTCAATGGGTAGAGCAGTGGTAGGAATGTCCTGGGCTCGAATCATGAAAGTGAGATTGAAACATCAAACATCTGTAAATGACAACTTACTTACAATTTAGAAATTCTGATTTTAAAAAAACTATGCTAATGTAATGATAGGAGATTTTGTGCAGGTAACGGCCGTTCTGAGGGAGGTGTACCTGCTGTCACTGTGTCCTTATCCCTGGAGATGTTTTCCTCTACAGTACTCCTGCGCTGGATCTCAAAACGGCGGGAATATCCCTCTTTGGGCTTCCAGAGAGCCTGCAGCAGGAGGGGCTTTTCATTGTCGCCTATCACGCGAACACATTCAGTCCTCCATGCGTGATCTCCAACACAGCCAATCACGTCACACAGCACATAGTCATCAGTGTTTGCGTTACTTAGGGAGTATCTGAAAACAAACAATGACAAAAAAACAGCACTACTGTACAGAATGTTTCAGAAATGAAGTATTATCTCTGTACCTTAAACATACATTTTTGCAAAAATAAGAGGCACCAGAACAGATGGACAGACACATGATGAACATGTCCACAAACAAAAACTGCTTGATGCAGATAAAGGAACGAATGGAAGAATTCAGTGTTTTGAATGCTGACTACATTCAGCAGAGTTGAATTTCACATGTTGAATGTCACATATCTGAACCAGATTAGTATGAAAACATCAGACATACTTTCATCAGTGCACAATGGCTGTTTTGTGTTTTCACCTAAATTCCAAACTCTCTAGCAAATCCTTTGGACTGTTCTGTACAGTAAACAGAACAACTGCATTAAGAAATAAACACGCTCCAGTTATTCATATATCCAATACTGAATATACAGTCTCCCCCCAAATCAGTGACACTTACGGCACACCACATCAGATACAAAATATTTGTTTAAGAAGCCACTTGATTTAATAAGTCATTTTCTCAG
>JBAJNP010011169.1:152-15223 GCA_036877545.1 Yasuhikotakia modesta
TGTGTAATGAATCTAAAATATATGAAAGTCTAATGTTTATCAGTACATTACAGAAAATAATGAACTTTATCACAATATGCTAATTTTCTGAAAAGGACCTGTATGTCTGATAGGATGACACTGATGTTATGGAAAAAAATTGAAAGAAAAAGCAGAAAGAATAGATCTTTTTAATGGAATTTAGCAATAGGTCTCTGGTGTGCTCATTAGGATGACCAGTTTGACTTATTTTACAGCCATTTGTAATTAGTATCTATGAGAGTTATTGCCATAATCAGGCTAGCATTGCTCCTTCCTTTGTTAACCATTAACTTTGCTGTTTTTACTTGCTGTGTGAAGGCGGCCATTCGTTAACAGCAGCAGTTGTAAAACTAATAAAACTGTACGGTTCCTAAAGGAGAGGTTTCATAATTTCATAGATATGAGATTTTACTCAACCTCCAAAAGCAGCCCTAACAAGCCCGTTTTGTATCCAAACGCATTGGATATGAGTGCGATATTAACAATAAATAATCTTAAAGTCATAAAACTGATAAAAAAATTGAGAATGACAACAACTGGTGCAAATAAACCAGGCATTACTTGTTTACTAGGCTACTGACAGAGCGAGTACATCAGCAACACATTATGGTAACAATAAATAATGACAAAATAATTTACATTACTTGTTTACCAGGCTACTGACTGTCAAACGTGAGCTAACAGGTGTGGGCAGAGTCTCTTATCCTTACCGTCTATATGCAGCTTCAATAGCACCCCATGTGAAGGCCGAGATATAGCTGTAGTTGGTCATGTGACCTGCGAGCCATAATGCAGAGAGAAAAGAGTTCAGCTCGAGCTGCGTTTTAGAATAGTGATGAAGATCTGTAACCCTGGGGCTTTAGTATATCATTCACCATCACTCTGTGAGCCCAGACCAATCTCTACCTTCTCCTGCGCTGGGTTTAATTTCTTGTGCCTTTAGTGCCCAGCTAATGGCTTATTTATTACTTCCATACTTTATAAAGAGGATCCTGTGTGGCCTAATTAAGGGCCGGTCTTCTTTGGAATTCTATGATAATTATGGGGCTTCGTTGTTTTAATATTAGTCCTTGCCAGGCTGGAACTCTTGTACGTTCTCTGTGTTCCCGGAGGGGATTTTTTTATGGCCGCTCTCACTAAGGGCAGACTGATGGATCTCAGGCAGAGCGGCAGTGAATGTTTATATGGCTGCAGTGAAAGTTGAGTCATCTCAAGTCTCCAGTTTCAAAAGTCCTTCAACAATCTGATTTAGCTGAAATATATATGAGAGTAGGAACCAGTGCACGATGAGGAGTGTTCACAGCCACGAGCTGCTTCGCATATGTATCAGGGAACTGACTTCGGTTCACGTGCGATGCTTTCCATGAGTTTAGCTGCTGTGTAAACATGCAGAATGACCCATGAAAGCTCTCGTGGGACACAACCCTATATGGAATATTTTCTAGAATACTTTTGCTCGAAAACATACTTTCATAAATATGTATGCACAGAAGATGCATTGCAGCACCGATGCATATCGCAACTGCTTTCCACACATGCATTTCATTAAAGTGCAATATTTGTCACATTCATGAGTCAAATATACACCTTCAGCCTGTCTATCAAAAATTACTCAGGAAAGTCAGCCATGCATGTCAGCCAAAAAAACTCAGGAAAATACTGTATAATGGGGGGAAAAGTTTGTCAACACTGCATACAGTACTTCAGGTACCAGGGAGGAAGATTAGAGATTTTATAGATAATTGGAGGCTGTTCTCCAGAGACAGCTCAGAATTTTTGCATTGCCACTCTGATGACAATTTATTTACATTTTTTCTGCATAGACGATATCAATTTGTGGTCTGTCACCATCCCATACTGAAATCTGATATATATCTGAGATACATGTATAGCTGACATACACATATACTATTAATGTATTGTATTCACAGATAAAAAATAACATGTTCATATGCGACATACATTTCTTGATAAAATATTTTAGTATTTTAGTAAGTTAAGACAACACACAGGTCAAATGTCACAATGATATATATGGGGGATGTATCCTATCATGTAGTCATTTTACACACCTGCAGGACATACATCAACAGCTGTCAAGAAGTCAGTTCCTTATCAAATTCAGTGCATAATGTGAGGGTGCAGTCAATGCGTTCTGCAGCTGCAGTGCTGATTGTTGCTCATCTGTTCTTTTCATCACCTTGTATTAACTAAATAAGTCTGACATCTATAGAAAAGCCTTACAATCATTGTTTGAAGTTATTTACTACCAGCTTCATAGATGTCCTCTTTGTGCCTTTAGATGCTCTGACAGTCTATTGTCTCCCCAAGAAAAGTCTTCTGGTCCACTGTAAATCTGCCATGGAAACGAGAACTCCTGTGTGGTTGCTGCTACGGCCTTGCTGGCCAAATCCTTGACTTGGCCGGCACGGTTTGCTTCTTGGCAGGTGGCTGGAGCTCATGTCTGCTGGTTTCATCAGAGGTATTACTTTCTTCCTTCACCCCTCCATTCCATCCCAGTGTCCCCATTAAGAATGCAGAATCCATTTGTTTAGCAAGCAGCGGTGGGAGGGGCTGTGAGCAGAGATTGATTTATGAACTCTAATTTGTACCTGGGTAATGATCACAGAACCTCAGCTGTTTGAATGTCAATCAGGAAGGGCTTTCCCGCTCACCAGCAATCTTCAATAGAAGAGCTTTTGGTTTCATAGTTAGTTACATTATTGGTTAGTTTTATTTATTTTTTTTAAACAATGTTTTTCCTGTTGTCTGTCATCCAGAATAAACCTGTGAACCTTTATGGGTCTGTTGAGAACCATGTGCTTAAGTTTAGTTGGTAAAGGTAGAGGTAAACTGAAGCTCTTTCTGCAAAGTTCATAGCAGAAGTAACACATTTACATGTTTGCAGCTTGTTAAGAAACATTAAAGGTATTTGGGAATCTCACAGTAGATCAGGACTGCGGTGTATGTGGAATATTGTTTGGATGTCTGGAGTGATTTGATGTTCTCTCAGATAATTCTCTGTGATGATTCTGCATATTTTTCTCTTCTTCAGGGGTTCTTGTTATTGGGAAGCACTGACTCCCCCGTCCTGATTTCCTGTCCTGTGTAATTCCTTCCAGGTGAGAGGTGTTCCTCCACACTCCTCTGGGAATGCTTATTAAAACTGTTCTCATATTGATACCATGGGTTTGATACTTACCAGATTTAACAAAGTTAAAATCTCATGTTTGGCATAATATTACAAGAGAAACATAAGTGAATTATTTGGCCTGAATAGTTAGAAATATAACATTGTTAAAGCGCAAGGCTGATACTCAATCTTCTGTCCCACACCACATTTGGTTTTCATTATTTTTCTCGAAAATTTAACAATAGCACCCAGGGTTTAAGTCATGAGGCAGGTCCAGCCAAACCAAACATCCTGCCTCCTGTAGAATAATGAAGACAAATGAAAAAAGGAAACATATTTTTTTTTCATATTTTTCTTTATGTTTTCTTGAAGAGGCATTTCATTAAAATGAAACGAAGCCTGTCAAGCAGAACAGCAACAGAAAAAAACACCAAACAAAACAAGGTATGTTATTCTTCTCTCAATGCAAGCAGTGTTCCTGGGATCCTGAGCTCTTGGAGATGTTGCAGGAGTGAAGGAGCTTTTTCCAGATCACCTCTCAGATGCTGGGCTTGGGTTTCCAGCCGAAGGGGGTGTGACAGAGTTCTCTTGCAAGAGGGAACCTGTGGTCGGGCCTTAGAACAACATTTAGCGACACTTTGAATTAAGCTTGTCTCTGTGACCTGGTCACACACTTTGCACAGCACTAGAGCTAGCAGAGAAAACTTCACGAGCTGCACAAAGTTGAATTGGCAACGGAAATGATAATATTTCTTCAGCTGATACTGAGAGTGGTTTAGAGATGGAGAGATTGTGCTGAGAGAGTGAGGTGGGGTTTTAGGTGAAGGTGATGACAGAAGGGAGGAGCTAACAGGGTTAAGAAAGTTAAAAGAAAAGCTCTGTGGTTGCTGGATATTTAATACTCACCCATTCTTTCCTTGAAGAGTCCAAAATTAGCTTTTTGACACTACTTTGAGTGGTGGGTGAGTGAAGAAAATGCATTGACAATAAATATTTCTGTACAGTCATGTAAATACTGTATATTTTGCAACATTTAATAGAAAAATATGCATAAAATATATTTTATTATTTTGCAAATATATGTATCTATATGTATATAGGCACATCACTGATGTGACAGGTTTTCCTTTTTCTTTTATATGTCTTTGTATTGTCACGCATATCAGTGATTGTCAAATTGTAATTGTAACACTTTGACTTGTATCATGTATTAAGACAGTTCTTCATAACATTATTGGCTAACTGCAGAAAAACAGTTTTGTTTCTTTCCCAGCTTCTATCCACATTTAACACTTCCCAAGCATTAACATTGGACTCTGCCTCTCTGTATTTAAATTGGTAATTTCCCCCATATTTCCTGTAAAGACATGTAATCACAAAATGTGATTCAGTTTAAAAAGTTCTGACAGGTGTTTTTTCCTCCACCTAGACTGTGAAAGACATGCATTTTTTAAGCAACGTTTATCGAGAGCAATCTGGTAACCGCAAGTGTCTCATCAAGACTAACAAGTGTTCAGCTCTAGATGTCTCACTTCATAGCTGAATCCACATCAGCCATATCAAGGAACATCAATTATGCTTACATTGCATCATCATATGACCAAACAATGTCACCTTGAGATGTTTCCCTTCTGGTCACTTCTTATGGAATTACCTGCTAGTGATCCAAGACATTTTAACACATCATATAATCAGAATCAAGACTTTGACAAAAATGATGGATCACCTCTAAGTAACACACACCTGCAGAGGTCATTCACATGTGCCACACTTTAACAAAATCATTGGGAGGTAACCGCAACCTACAGCTGGAGGTATCCTTAGCTCTTCTTAAAATATGTGCTTTAGCAGACAACAGCCAACTGTAATGCAACACATGGTTTTGATGGACCAGCATGATATTTCCAAAGCTCCTTCAACAATTGGGCTTCCCAGGGAAAGCTTCCCCAGCTGGAGGTGAACTTTTGCATGAGTGATTTATGCAACTTCTGAACTGTACAGAGTTGTTGGAGGCTTCAATGTCATCGCAGTCTGAGGCCTCAGGCACTTCCTGTTTAAGGTGACTTTAAGTTCCTTGTCAGACCTTGGAGACAGTTTAATCCTTAGAGCAAAACCAATGCTGAGCCTGGGCTGTCACTATGACATCATCAGTACGCAGGTTAATCCACAGATGAGCGTACTTAGTGTAATGTCAGTTATGTCATAGCATTGTTTCTTGACTTACACATCCACCTACAGACCTGGAAAAGAAATCATATAATTATTTAAAAAGTATGAAGTGCATGTCTGCAAAATCTTTAAAAAAGGATACAGCTGTTTCTGTGGTAAACACCACAAAGGGCTGGCAGAGGGAAGCTTTCCTATTGAAATGACATTTTTAATGGTTTTTACACAGTGGTTTCACTCCAGTTCCAATCCACTTTCATTTACATGAACTGTCCTGTTTGTGGTTCCTGCTAAATCATCCAAAAACACAGTCAGGCTTCTGCCAGTCCCTCTCCAACCACAAACTCTTCGCTTTAAAGGTTCACCATGGTCTCTTTTTCTTGTGAAATGTCCATCAAAAAAGAATGAAACATGGTCCATGTGCTAAAGCTGAAAATGCTGCTCTTAAATATAGGGAATTATAAATGCAAAGTTGCATTCAATATTTGCATAACATCTTTTATAATAAGATTAACAAGTCAGCATGGATGTGATCTTTGCTGCCAAGAATAACCCACAATCTTGGTGGTTTGTTGTGGTTAAAACAAGTACATACAATATACAAAATATTTGCTTGGCTACTTAGTTTCCTTAAGATGTGTCTTTATAAATAAAATGCTTTCTGTGAAGTCATTTACCTGCACCAACCTTTTCTTGGTAGATGTAGAGGAAGTTTGGCATAGTTATCAATGGATAAGTCTCCATGGGAAAGTTCAGGAATTGATAGTAGCCTTTGTATCTTTGAAGAAAGTCATTCTCCCATCCACTAAACACAGACTACTAGATTTTCAGTGAGTAACAATAGGTAGGTTATGGGTACAGCTGGATATGTGTGCTCTGCCAGGTTTGGGAGTGTGGATGCAGTGTGTCTGGTCTCAGCATCATGGTTGGGAAAATATATGAAGTTCTGAAACTCCCACACATTTTTGTAAATCTCCAGACTTCCTGCTCATGAGCTCTAGCTTTTGATATGAGTTGGCTTTGATATGAGCCCAGAGAAGACCCTGAAGATAAAAATACAAGGTTCAGATGAACCCATTCATTATAGACAAGCATAAACACACATTTGTACAGTCATTCTTAGTTCTCAAAGTTAATAAAAATGTTCTTGCAGCAATGTTAGTAGAACATTTTTCTATGGTATATAGATAAAAATTATTCTTTATTATTCTGTTATTCTTATAAAGTTAGTAAAACATTTGAACATTTGAACAGTTTGAATAAGATTTAAACATTTTTTTAAACACAACCGTTTTTAAACAAAACTGAAACATTCTTACAATTAATTATTGTTAGCTGGGTGGTACATGCATTCACTGACACACACATTTGATATATTATTTTCTACTACATTCCACACCAACATTCAGACTTTAAAACATTTTTTGCGGAAAAGTGCTGTGCATCACATTAGGTTTTAAGCAGGCATACTTGCAGACATTTCCTTGTGGCAGAATGGGAGTACTGCAGGTTTATGCAATAATGATAAATCTGTCTGGGTAACATCTGCAAAAGAGGCATTCTCACATTTCTGTAATATACACGCAATACAGTCCATCTGACATCAACAAACTAGTTGATGTCAGATGGCCAGTGTTGAATGTGCAATTTGTGAGGCTGTCAAAAACAAGAGGTCACTAGCTTAGCAGCTCAAATATTTCCTTTTCCTTAAACTGCTTCTTTTGACATGTGCACAAATCACACACTGAATATCTCCCTCATCCTGTCTTAACATCCAGGCTGAGAGCTCAGGAAATACGGCACTGGACCCATTTCAGGAATGATTGATTCTGATCTGCACAGGTCAGTGTGTCTTTGCGCAGGTTCTGGCACTTGAGTTAGAGGGCCAATTTAAAAAAATGAATGTGGTCTTTGGATAAGGTTTCAAAAATATATCCCATCAACTGAGCAGTGCTGGCAGGCGGAGCAGACCAAAAGGTCGATGTTTTGGAAGGATGAGACACACTGTGAAGTTTGGAGCTGATCTCGAAGTTTCTGGCCTGAGATGGGCCGCCCCATGCTGAGAAGCACAGCACAAAAAGTGACTTCTAGAACTTAATAGACTGTTGATGTTTTAAAACACAGTAAGGGTAAAAGTGTGTGTGGTTCACTAGATAAAGCATGAGATTTGAGGTTTTCAAGCCAAATGTAATCTTTATTTTTCTGTTTCTGTACAAAAAGCACGGGATCACAGGGAACCTGAAAAGAAAAAATCAAATGAAGGCAAAACATGCATTTATTTACAGCATGGTCAGAGAAAAAGTAGAATACATCTCCCTATATGAATTCTAAAGACATTAATTAAACATTGTGCTTTGATATATTTTGATATATTTCATATTTCACAAAGATGCAGTACCTTTCCCCATTTTTACTTTGAGTTCAACATTTCCAAAGACGTTTTTGAAAAAGAAAGCAGAAGGGAGCTCTCTACATCTATGACAAAAAACCTTTCACAAGCTAAAACTCAATGCTTGGGGGAAATGGATAAAACTGTGTGTGTGTGGTTTCCTGCCAAGCTGAAACTCTGACGTGTGTTCATATGAACTTTGAGATTGAATTCAGCTGTTTTAGTACAATAGGGCACTGTCAAATTGTATTTCATTTACCTCATTTATGTCTAAACCACAACTGGACAAATGTAAAGTAATTAGGTCACCTGTGAAATAAAATAGGTTTTCAGAAACCACAATTTCATTCACATTTCATTGTAGGAACAGACACACGCACGCACACACCTCAACTCACTTAAGGAAAAAATCATGACTGGAATATTAAAATCTTTTTCAAGTGGTCACAGTAGTTGATATTTAGTTGAGTCACAAACAGAAACAAAAAGGAAACTGACTAGGAAACTATGTTCATAAAACTGTAGTGTCAGGTGACGACAAACTCACAACTGTACTTCTGACAGGATAGCCTGCAATTTAATGATTAACCACTTCATTTATCCCATTGATGTCCCTACAGGGACCTAAAACATTGCAGTTTCAAAAGTGTTTAAATGCATCACATCACAAGCATGTTAAAGACTGGAGCATTTTTTGATTTTTGATTTGAGATATACACTGTATTGGAGAACATTCTGTTTTAAGGCATCTATATCTCCTTGTATTTAATTTCATAGCCATTCCACACAAATGTGGAAAGCAAGTTGCTTGCATTACTTTAAATACAGATTGCATAAATTGTGCATGTGTGCAACAACAATAACAATACCACCAGCAACACTGATGTCAATGAACGGTTCCACATCAAAACTAATTGCATGTGCAGTATTTCTCCAATTAAACAATCTGAACATGATTTAAATTCTCCCATATGATCCATTTCAGAACACGTGAAATATTTATCATGTGGTATTTTTATCAGCACATTAGATATGACAGCACAGAAATTTTGCCTTTTCACCAGTCAACGCTACATGGTGAAACAACAAATGTCTAATGTAAAATAAACCTCACGAGGACAGAAAAATATTATGGAAACATTTTAGAAACATCAACAGAATCACATGAAAAACAATTGGCCATTTCAGTTACCATGACCAAAGCAAAAAAGGAATCAATCCATAAATCGTCTGAAAACATACTGGTGCATATTTGTATACCTTTTTTCTATTTTTTTGTTCTTTTTTACATTTTCTTATGCTTGCAAGATACATAGCTCTTGTAAGTGCCCCAACAAAAATAGTGCATTAAGAAATAGCTATGATCATACACATTTCACAAAAACACACAAGACACGAGGAAAAACAAGAACACAAATGCTTTTTCCAAAAAGAAACATTAAATGTACAATAGGAAAAAAACTTTGTAATTTTTTACAAAAGTTATGGAGCTTTGCACCCTGCTTTTAAAAAACAGGTGTCCCGGTCACATCCAGACCAATTTTTTTATTGTCCGTTTTTATTTTTACAAAAAGTGTAATCCCTTTTATTCTTTACTCTTTTTACAATATCTAAAAGGTAAGACATCAAATGTGTTGACATTGATATTTGATACTATTATTCAGGCCTAACTCACCAAAGAAAACCTGAAACGAACTTTATAAATACATACAAAAGAGCACATTAAGAAGATCAACAATAAGTCTGGTACCTAAATGTGATTAAAACTGCAGAAAGCATTCCTGGCTTAAATCTACCTATCCACACACCTGGACCTACATTGAAACTACAGGAAGATGTTTAAAAATGACTGACATCCGAAATCCTGATGATTACTTAACATTATAGTCTTGGCTGGGGCTGTTCTGTCTGTGATCATTTTGCATTTGTGCATCATACCATTCGTTCAATTCCTGCATCTGATGGCTTAAACAAAATGGAAGTGAAAAACCTTGATGTCAAAAACCGAAGACATTTCATAAATTGGAACAAATCACTTTTGATTGGCATTACAGTTGTGTCCCAGTCCCACTAAGTGAATGAAATTGTTCCTGTGGTGCACAACCTCTCACACTGGACGTACACATGAAAGGAACTGAAAGAACCAGTCTACAAACAACATCAGCCATGCAAAGACGGTCCCCCGGGCTCGGACAAACCCCACACAACCGGCAGCGGGAAGCTCCCTCCATGAGAAACCTCTGCTCTTGGTTCATATCATGATAATCTCTGATATCTTCTCGGCTTTAAAATGTCACCTGCTGCAGCATTCTTAAAATCTCAAAGGATGAACTTGTAAAGGGCAAAAGAAAGAGTCTATTGACACTATAGGACATGGGACACAGGACATTTTCAGGCCAGGTACACTTTTTTCTCCCTTTTTTGTTTGTATTTAGTGATCCAGGTATAGTTGTTGTTTTTGGGCAGCTCCTCAGAGGATCTGCAATGTATGATAAGAGTGTCCGACAGAATTGGTGAGCCAGTGAGTTTGTTGTGGGCTCAAGGAAACCAAGTAAAAGATCTTGTTCCTCTTCACATGGGAGGCACAATCAGCCCGGCCATAGCTGGAAAAGAAGCAGAAAACCAACAATACAGACACTTTAGATCAGAAATAATTATATTTGCAAAGGCATTACATAAGATAAAACATGCTTTTGGACACCATGCAAATCTGAAGTAATTATGATTGTTAAATACTGCGTTAATTTCACTCATTTTGTTGTAAAAACAACCAGTCTTATACATAGGAAGTTATGGATCAACTTTGACCAGATTTTTTTTTTCAAAACAGGTTTTGTTTCCTGATTGGTTCAGAGGCAGGAGAGGGGTGGGGTTGCTCACCCTGTAGACTGCTCCCATTGGTGCTGGTGCAGGTGGGGGGCGGGGAGGTCTGTGGCCGGACGACAGGCGCGAAGGCGCTCTTCTGTTTGACTGCAGAGATCATATGGACAGGAGAGAATGAAAAAGGGCCCACAGACAGAGAAATGGAGGTAGGGATGGATGAAGATGAGGAAGAAGAGCAGACAAGTGGTTCCAATAGAGGGCTGGAGGGGGTGACTGAAACACACAGAGACACGCATGCACACACACAGAAAAATGCTGGTGAGTGAGCAGGTGGTTAATGAGTTGGGTCATGCTGATTGTTAGAGGGTTAATTTAAGGGGAGGGGATAAGGTAAAGTGATGCATTATGGGAATGAAAAAGTATGCTACCTGCATGGCAAAGTTGATCCATAACTTAGAACTCTTGAAGATGATATCATATTTAGATCATTGTGCTCCTCATTTGGCACTAGTTTTCTGCAGTTTGCAGAAACACCAACATAAACCCCCAAAATGTTCCATTGTTGACACACACGTAAAGCATGCCAGGAGAAAATGTTATCAGAACTTCTAATATGCAGCCAACTGCATGCTATGAGAGGTAGACCTGATTCCTATCAGAAACCGTACTAAACTACCCAACATCTTATAGTAGCTTGGCGCTATATTACAAAAAAATATTGAGTGGAAAGCAGGTGCTTTCACACCAACTGGAGTGAACCCACAGATTTCATCAATGAAATTCCAATTGAGAACTCTTGCCAACTGGTTTCCCATTTTTATAATGAATGGAAAGTAAACCTGCCCTGAAACAGCTTTACACGAAGCACAGCCTGCCAAACAAGTGCCAATCACACAGAATACAGCTGTAACATATTGAATATATGAAGAGTAACTGGTATATAAAACTCATTTGTAATTGTCAGAAGGAGACCTGGAGCATTGTTTTATTTTTCTCAAATGTGCCTGGTGTAGTAGCAAACGTATCTACATGAAGGTGCAGACAGAAAGCTGCATATCCCGACTGCAGAATGAAAGCATGTCTGACGGAGTGAGTGAGAGGTATGAAGGAGTTGTTAAATTGTTAGACATGAAAAGAGGTGAAAATCATGGGCGTTTGTGGAGTTAGTTCTGATGGAGACGTTTACAGTGCATGAAACGTTTAACAGAGCAGACAGACAAAACCGTTTCCCTCACAGGACATGCAGGACAAACAAATAACGTCAATGGTTTTTGCACACATTAGCATTGAAATGCCATAAGTGTTTGGACCCGGCTTCTGGGGGGAGACCAGGCATGGCCCACCCAGTCATGAGCTGGGTACTTTGGAAACCATAACACCACCCAACTCTCTATCCCACCCAGAAGATTCTTTGTCCCACCTTGCATCTACCAGAGCCGGGCCTGACTGAGTTGCTTTCAGATTCACCTGTTGTGATGTTCAAAACCACAGGTGCAATTTAAAGACTAAAATTTTAAATAAATTTTAATAAATTTTAAGAATTTATCAGTAAAGGATAAATCCAACTAATCAAAATCCTAAACATGCCTTTATGGGTTAACTAACAACCTTGCTGAAATGACCAACTTGACCATTAATTTCCAGCCTGGTTATACTGCTAATGTAACCATGAAGTTCTAGTGACTAGTCTTTCAATTAAATCTGGTTGACTGTAAAAGCTCTGCCATTTAAGCTAGTTAAGGATGTCAGCATTCAAAATTCAACAAATGCTGTTCTCTTCAGCAGGAAAACAGCGGGACCTGTTATCATGCAATGAGACTCACTTGCGTAAGGAGAGTTGGCGGCAGAGCCATTGAGGAAGCTGGGGGATCCAGGGACACCAAGGTTGGTCATTCCGGCCGCTCCATATCCATTCATAGTGGAGGTGATAGTGTTGTAGTTAGACTGCTGGGGTGTGGAGCTCGGCACATAGCCCCGAGGAGACACGCTATTTGAGTTACGAGAGTAACCTGGAATGCAAGAAACAGTGATTTAAAAACTCAGTTTTTAACAGTGGTTAAAACTCCTGCATTCTGCTTCAAATATAAACCACATCAGCAAAGTGAAATATTATGAGTTTTTATACAGAGTTGTTTAATGTGATTTATAGATGCTGTCAATGCACTAAAGCATGTCTGCAACATGCTGGGTTTGCGTTTTCAGCAGCTGGGACTCTTCAGTAAGTGTGAGAAAATCTTAAAGATGACTGGCTGTTGTTTTTAAAGCACATAGTACAGCAGTCAGGCAAAACTTTGTATATGTTCTTATATCTAGCAGCAGAACTGTGAGTGTGTATCTGTTTCAGTGTTGAAAAGAGAGGATGCATCAAACCTGCCAGATATTTTACTGGTACTTCACAGAGCTTATCTTTCTTTTTCTCCGTCTTTTCCCATTAAATTTCTCTGTTTAATCTCTAGTTAGTGTCCTGCCAATGGCTGCTCAAAACTCAACAGGAAATGGAAAGAGTTTTAAATGTACCACTTGGCATTCATCTTAGTTCACTTTCTGGGCCTAAAGCCAAAGTTTTCTAAAAGTTAAGCTCTGTCAACAGTATTTGTGGTGTATTGTTGATTACCACATGAATGTTTTTTGTAAATATAGTAATACAGAAATATTGAATTGTATACACATGGTTATGACTGAAAGATTGAATTTAACTTTAAACTTTACCAAAAGAAGGTCAGAAAGTGATTCTATCATTTTGTACAGAAACTTACAACATGACTAAGTCACATGGGCGGCAACCTGGCCGCACAACCAATCAGATCACAGTCTGCAAAAACTTTTAGTTGGCAGAACACTGATGATGGTTAAGCCGAGTGTTTGTGTTTGAATTTTACCAAATAAACTGCATTCCTATGTGGTTTGATGAGCTGCAGGAAAAAGGTAGTGTTTGCTATAAATGAGTTTACAACTTGTAATTATAACTTGAAACAATAATTAGTTTGATGGATGAACGAGAGAAGCAGAGTAACTGAATTAAACCCTGCTGAAGTTTCACTGCATACAAGCAAAAAGTACGAAATGTAATATTTTTATAATGGCTAACAGCCCTTTCCCATGACCTAATGCATAACTGTAGGTGTTCTTTTCCTGCATGAATGAGAAAAACAGATGAGTGGAGAAAAGATGAGTGTTAGGAGGAGAGAAAACAGAGGGGCGTCAGGGGAGTGAGAGTTCCTCTGCCTTGCTGGATCTTTCTCTGATAGGAGGAAAGTGATCTGTTCATCTTACATTTATTCCCACTTCCTGTCTGTGTGTGACAGAGCTGGTGGGTGAGAAGAAACATGGCTCAACGCTGCGGATATTGAAACACACTTGTGCGTGGAAATGCTCACACACAGACACAAGAGACGCACAACACGATCAGCTTCTATATAAACTTAAGTATTTAAATCTCCCAAATGCAAATCTGTCTGCCATGTGTTATCAATGTTATTCTACAGTTCATACACTCTTACTCTATACCAACACATTGTCTCATTTGTCCTACACTTTCTTAGCAGAAACAAAAACAATATAAATACTTATTATGTATCTATTTATTTATTTGGCAGAGCTGCTTAGCTCAAGCAATTAAAAGTACATAATGTTATTTTCAGGTAAGAAATATTATCTTACAAGTGATGTGTATATTTTTAAACTTTGGGTGTTCCCTGGGATTAAATCCATGACCTACAGGAATTTGAAAATGAAACAAATGCTTTTTCTCTCAAAACACAACACTGGCATTTTCATCTAGTTTTAAAGCACTGAATGCATCTTGTGCTCACCACCAAAGTCTTTGCAATCACAAACGGCATGTTTCATTCTTGTAATGCTGTCATTCTGATCCTCTCCTCATGTTCACAGTCTGCACCCCTCACACTTCTCTCAGGAATGACAGGAAGTGTGTACACACACAGACACGCTTGTGTCGTTCCTCTGAGCAGGTGACTGTGAGTGGCAGTTTTGTGCACTGTGGGTGACAGGCTTGCCAAAACACAGTCATATGATCATCATGTAAAGAAAGCTGCTGGCCCGGGGCTGTGGGTGGGTGTGAAGCTCACCAACAGACAGCTGAACAGATTCAGATGCAGACTCCCAGACCATGTGAGTGAATCTGTGTGTGTGTGGTTTCCAAGCAAACATCTCTATCAAACTCTAACTGGCATTAGGTGTAACTGTACAAGCAATTTGGGGCGGAGCTACCGGCAGGTAGTATCTTCACCAACCTTGGTCTCCCTGTGAGGCTTCAGATATGTTGACTGCAAGCTGGCTGCTGAAGGAGTTGACTCCCATCATGCCTGTGTGAGCGCCAGAGCCCGTCAGCGAGGGCAGCTGGTTGTGGCTTCTCGGCACACTGTACAGTGCCTCCGTCAGGTCTGCGGCACGCTTCAGAATGATCTCCTGATCACGAGAGAACAGTGGAGAGCAGAGGGTCACAAAGTGACAAAAGTGATACATAGTGGGGAGATGGAATACTGCACATTAGTAATGGGCGTATTTGTACGTAAACAC
>JBAJNP010011170.1:0-15222 GCA_036877545.1 Yasuhikotakia modesta
TCTCTCTCTCTCTCTCCTCACTGCAGATAACTGGCGAGTGATCAACACACTGCACTGCAGCAGGAGTCGGGCGGTGGCTGAAAACTCACGAGAGAGACAGTGAGCAAATGCGACCCGGTGGAGCGACGGATGATAAAAAGAAAGAGATTAATGAAAGAAAGACTGAGGAAAGAGAGAGAGAGAGAGAGAGAGGGGTATATGTTAACATCTCAGTTCTGCTGTCAAAAGATGTTAAGAAAACTTGAGTATTTAATCATTTATTGATGCTTTTCAGAGATTTATTTCAGCTTTGTGATGAAAGCTAACAGATGCTGCATGAGACACGACGCACACAAGTGCTAAACAAAGAAAAGATTGTTTTATAAAAAACGGAGTTACAAACATCTGCTTATCTGGACAGTCCACTAATAACCTGAAGGCCATTTTCATTCTAGAAAGACACAATCTGACTGGCTGATTTTACAGAATGATGTTTTTGCATTGCAAAGTTTTTACACAGTCAGGAATAACAGTAAAATCTTTTACTGAACTACTGAATTTACTTAAAGCCCTTTTGGTTTGAAAGAATCTCTCTGTCCTTGCCTGGAAAAAACTCTGACATCTGAGAGTGTTGAAACACTTTAAATGCAACACTGTGAAGAGCGTTATATTGTCTCATATTACATCATCATCTCTTGTCATGATGAAGAAATGTGAGCCAAAAGACATTTATTACAGAATAAATACAGTCTGACCAATCACACACAGTAACGGCCACAATTAAACATGCAACATAAAATGTTGTTTTAATTCCTAATGAATTCTGCCATTACGCATTCAAAGCAGAATCCAGCACATATGAGGATTATAAAATTCACGAGGGGCTTTAATTTCATGAGGAGGGAAACAGGAAACACAAGAACTATTAGCTGATCTCAGAGGTTTCAATAATTAATGAGAAAATCTGCAGACATGCAACAAATAACTGCATTTCTCCTGCTGCAGGAGACGCATGAGGACTTTAATGCAGGACTTTTCACCAAGAACTCGGGCTGATATTATGAGGTTGATAAATTCACCATGACTAACAGTTTCTCACTCCCCGGCGCGTGTGAAATGCATTCAGAGGATCTGCACAAAGCGCAAATCTCCAGAGTCAGACCTGCTCAGAGAAACTGCTGCGGCTGTGATCTCCTGCGCTTCAGAGCACGTCATACAGAACACAAAACACGCAGAGAGGAAAGAGAGGAAAGTTTCCACATCTGAAAAAAGAAATCAAGAGTTCAGACACAGAATTGAATGTTGCGATTGAGGCCCAATGTTTCATAAGTGTTAGTCACAAACTGAGTCTAAATCTACGGAAAATAATAGATGTTTATTTATAGACTCTGTTTGCAGGGGCAGTAAACGAAATCCAAACAATGTGAGCACAACACAAGACTGTGTGTTTATTGTGCTCGGCTGTATTATTTCACTCTTTGTTCTGTGTTAAAACAAGACGAAACATCACAAATAACATTGTTGAATAATCGGTTAGTCAATACCTGCCCCAATTCTCTCTCTCTCTCCTCTCAAATTCCTATTCACTCACTTTATTTACACACATTTTCTCAGGGTGACCTCAGATCATCTCACAGCTCACTGATCTCAGAACAGCTCCGGCTCTTGTGAGACACATGCAGTTGTGTATTGAGGCTCAGGTTCGGTCCATACGGACCACAGAATTTCTGCACTGCGAGTCAGCAGCCCCTCCGTCATCCCTCAGCCCACAGAGGGCAGCATCTGGAGCTGTGGGTGACACAACACACACACTAACAAACAAACACACACACTAACAAACAAACACACACACACACACTAACAAACACACACACACACAGGAAGAAGTCCTACAGTGCAGAAAATAGGCTGCACCATTACCCACATTGGATATCGGCTATCTGCCCTGCAGATGCAGCATATTTACCCAGACCAGCCCAGTCCAGAGCAAACGCCAGCAGAATCCAAAAGTGTTCCTCAGAGAAGCCACTGGAATTATGGGTAATATGAGCAGACTGAACACCTGACCATATATATGTAGTATTAATGGTGCCCAGCCCAGCTAAAAGGCAACGTTCTTAGAACGCTGGTTAACGTTCTCTGGAAATTCTTCCAAACATATAAAGGTTCTTGCAGTGAGGTCAGTAGAACATTTGCTATGTAAACATGCTTAAATAATGTTCTTACAGCCACGCAGCCTTTAAAACTGGACCTAGAACTTATAGAACATCAGTTTAGAACAAAGAAAAAATTAAAAGTGTTAATTTGTACCTATAAAAATGAACTTATTACCACAGCAGCGATTATGATGAATCATAGCCTCATATATTCAGGCCTGTGGCTGTTAGTTACTGTCAAATGAATCTGATCTTTCATGTTTTATGTGTCTCTGATATTATTTATTTAATGACTGAAGATTTTCTCTCCTTCTTCTGGGACTGAGAGAATGATTCCAGCATCTGTATTATTCAGAGAGGCTGTATGAAATAGCCTTTGTCCTCATTGACCGTGAGAGAGAAAGGGAGAGAGACACAGAGAAAGACTGGGCTATAGAGAGAGAGAGAGAGAGACTGTAACATAAAATTAAATACACGAATGATTCAGCAAGTCTATATTTCATGCTGTTTTTAAAAAAAACCAGCTAGCTATAGGCTGTTGGAACGTTTCCCTAATGTTACAATATCCAGCTGTTGTATAAACATCACTGCATGGTTCTTAGAGCATTACTTAAACATTTACAATTGTGTAAAGTTACTGCAATCATAAACTATTTTAAAGCATGTTTCTATGTTACAGTCATTGTTTGAATCTTATTTAGGAAGGGCAAATGTTCTCCTTTACTGTCCCCTGAGAGGGTCATTTGTTGACACGGACATCCCTGATGAAGTTCACGCCTCTCACACGCTCACCTGATCAAGAACTCCAGTCTGGATTGGTTAGTGAAGTCACATGACTACAGGCATCCGCCTATAGAGGAATCTAACTTACACAGAACAGAAATAATAAACTCCTCCATAAACATGATGATATTTATATCTGAAAGAAGGTAGAGAGAGAGAGAGAGAGAGAGAGAGAGACTGCTGATGCATTGCAGATAAACTGCGTAAACTGGGCAACCCCTCCCATTCTAATCCTTATACCCCCGAAACAGACCTCATGACATCATCACTTCCTCCATCCTCATGATGCTCTGCGAGGGAGACATGACTCAGCTCCCTCAGCCTCTATACCTCAGCCTCTATCCCTCAGCCTCTATCCCTCAGCCTCTATCCCTCAGCCTCTATCCCTCAGCCTCTATACCTCAGCCTCTATMCCTCAGCCTCTATACCTCAGCCTCTATACTTCAGCTTCAGAACTTCTGAACCTGAGGGGAAAAAAATCACCTACCTTGATTTTAACACACTCTTTTGTCTTCTTCATTGTTGTATTATGATATCCAGACCTCTGCATGGCCCCTGAAGTTTGGTGATTTGATGGATACGTCTCTGGGATCAGAGAGTGTGATGAGATCCAGTCATCTCCTGTCAGAATTCTAGCTCTGGATTCCTGAAGGAAAAGTGTGAACACACATTAAGATGCAGAGCTGAAAATCTGTGCTTGAGTTTCTTGAATCTGTGATGCTCAGATCCACAGACAATGTAATAATGAAACACAGCTGCTGTGTGTTAAGATTTAAAGATAAACATTTATGCATTTGAGAGACATAATTATGCAAAACATATATTTGATCAGTGTTTGTGTTGCCCTGTTAACACAATACTCTACCAGTCTCTCCACATCGATTCGTTTCGGTCTGGTAATCGCCTCTGAGGCGGAGGCGGGTGGGTCAAAACATGGCTATAAATCACACCTTAAACCGAGACCACCAGGGGTCTCTCTCTCTTTCTCACTCTCTCTCTCTCTCTGTCTGTCTCTTTGCTCTCTGGACCGCACATGCATTAACTCTTTCACTCATGAGTAAAACATGACTGGCAGGATAAAAACGCTGAAGATGAAGAGCACAGATTGGAAAATGTTCCTCTCAGTGTCAGGCAGGATCTTGAATGAATCACAGATTCAGGGAAACACAGATGAATGTGTTTCTGTACGATCACTTGTGCTGTTTACTGCTGAGTCAATAGTGTTTATAAAGAAACGCTCAGGGCTGATTTAACAACACTAACCTCAAGAGATTTCTATCAGAGTTTAACTCCATTTCACGCTGCGCTGCTCTGCGTTTAACCAGATAATCTTCCAACCCAAATGACTTGAAACTATAATTGGATTTCATGAAAAACCTCCCATTCTTCAGTTAAACGCTGACCTTGTGCATAAACTTACTTTCAGCATATTTCAGCTATTTAAACACAACTTTAAACAAACACACCTTTAAACAAACACTAAACAAACACCTTTAAACAAACACACCTTTAAACAAACACCTTTAAACAAACACAACTTTAAACAAACACAACTTTAAACAAACAACTTTAAACAAACACTAAACAAACACACCTTTAAACAAACACCTTTAAACAAACACAACTTTAAACAAACACAACTTTAAACAAACACAACTTTAAACAAACACCTTTAAACAAACACACCTTTAAACAAACACCTTTAAACAAACACAACTTTAAACAAACACAACTTTAAACAAACACCTTTAAACAAACACCTTTAAACAAACACAACTTTAAACAAACACAACTTTAAACAAACAACTTTAAACAAACACAACTTTAAACAAACACCTTTAAACAAACACCTTTAAACAAACACACCTTTAAACAAACAACTTTAAACAAACACAACTTTAAACAAACACCTTTAAACAAACAACTTTAAACAAACACAACTTTAAACAAACACTAAACAAACACACCTTTAAACAAACACAACTTTAAACAAACACAACTTCAACAACACGTTTGAATGTCTCTTGATAACTTAAGTGGTTTATTAACAAACTACACGTCCTTGAGTTTGTATAGGAGGGTCGCTGTCCAGTTACCAGCTGCAAAAATAAATCTGCCAAGAATTGTATTGCAGCCACACATCTCTTCTCCTGTCTTCTCACATTGAGAAGCTCAGCGTCGTAAAAAGCTTGTTTATTGTTTTGAAGATCTCCCACCCGTCAGTTTGACCAGGATCCACTGAAACACGAGAGTGCAGCTACCAGAACCCACCCACAACTCATCAATGGTCCAAAACATCTCTGATGCTTCTCGCCACAGCGCCTCGAGTATATAAAGGCTGGTGGACGGGCTACCCGGCGCTTAGAGAGCCGCACACCCTCCACCTGTCCACAGCTCCTCTTACTGCTCACACACAAACCCGTCCAGATGAGTTACTCCATAGACACGTTAGGAGGTCCCTACCGGAGAGTGATGGAGAGCAGGACCAGCTACACCCGCACCAGCCCCTCCAGCGGCTACCGTTCCCAGACCTGGTCCCGGGCGAGCCCGGTTCCGACCACGTACCAGAGGACCTTCAGCGCGCCGGCGGCGCGAGCTTACGGCTCCACCGACGGTCTCCAGACCTCCGTCCCGAACGGAGACAGGCGCTCCAACGAGAAGGAGCAACTGCAGGGACTCAACGACCGGTTCGCCATGTACATCGACAAGGTCCACTACCTGGAGCAGCAGAACCAGCAGATCGAGGCGGAGATCCAGGCACTGCGGCAGAAGCAGGTGTCGCAGTCTCAGCTGGGCGACCTCTACGACCAGGAGCTGCAGGAGCTGCGCTCCATGCTGGAGCAGATCCACCAGGAGAAGGCGCAGATTCAGCTGGACACGGATCACATCGAGGAGGACATCCAGCGCTTGAGGGACCGCTTCGATGAAGAAGCGCGCATCAGGGTGGAGACGGAGGCCATCATCCGGGCGCTGAAGAAGGACGTGGGTGACTCAGCGCTTGTTAAAGCGGAGCTGGAGAAGAAAGTTCGGTCCCTGCAGGATGAGATCGCTTTCATCCGCAACAACCACCAGGAGGAGGTCAGCGATCTCCTGGCGCAGGCGCAAGCCTCGCAGATCACCGTGGAGAAGCGGGACTTCCAGAGGGCGGACATCACCGAAGCGCTGCGGGAGATCCGCTCGCAGCTGGAGGGCCACTCGACCCAAAACCTCCAGCAGGTCGAAGACTGGTTCATGTGCCGCTACTCCAAACTAACGGAGGCCGCCGAGCAGAACAAACACGCCATCAAATCGGCACGGGACGAGATCGGCGACTACCGGCGCCAGCTTCAGTCCAAAACCATCGAGCTGGAGTCCGTCCGGGGAACCAAAGACTCTCTGGAGAGGCAGCTGAGTGACATAGAGAACAGACACAACAGTGACATCTCCAGCCTTCAGGTACATCACAAACATGTTAGATACTGTATTTGTTAAAAATGCATGACGTACAAGCTGAACATTTGTTTTATCTGATGATGCATTATTAGATGTGGCTTTAATATCTGCAGCTGCAGTCTGTTGAATTGCATTTGCATCGGAATGAATCATGTGAGAGTTTAATGCGATGCTGTTTGATAACATTTCACAGCTAAAGATCATGGGTTTGGGTTCAGAAAGGGTTAAAGAGGGGCAGACGTCCACCATGCGTCCTGCTCTCGTCTTCTGCTGAGTCACTTAATGTCCTGCCATCGGTTCACACCGACAGCTTATGAATAATGTAAATAATAATGTAAGGTATCACATTTTAAAGCTGCAATCTGTGACTTTGGTTAAAATGATCACAAATCAGCCTTCAAACCCTAATTCACAACATTTGTTGATATTTACCTGCAACTTTTAGTTTGGCTTCATTTGACTTGAAAACTCCTGAAACCATCACGTTTGAAACCACAGATGGCGACCGAGATGCAGAAAGAATATCCGTCACTATGTTGTGTGTCTCTCACCAGGAAAACATCCATCAGCTGGAAAATGAGCTCAAGAGCACAAAGTGGGAAATGGCGCGACACCTGCGTGAATATCAGGACCTCCTGAATGTTAAAATGGCCCTGGACATCGAGATCGCTGCATACAGGTACAACCAGGATTTACTTTGCCTGTGGATGAAGCGTGTATCAGTTACTCATGCAACTTACATGCAGCTTAAATGTTTAAGCAGATTGAACAGCATTATTTTGATCTAATTGTTTCAGTTTTAAACCACAACATGTTTGTTTTCTGTTCATGTAGGAAACTTCTGGAGGGAGAGGAGAGTCATTTCAGCACCGGCCCGTACCGTCAGACTGTCACCAAACGACCCAAAGTCAAGAGTGAAGCACCCAAACTCAAAGTCCAACACAAGTTTGTGGAGGAGATCATTGAGGAGACACGGGTGGAGGACGAGAAGTCAGAGATGGATGAAGTCTTGGCTGAGATGGCGGAGGAGCTCTCAGCTGCCAAAGGAGAAGATGAGGGAGGGGAAGAAGAAGGTGATGAAGAGGAAGGAGAAAAAGGAGAGGAAGGTGAGGAGGAAGAAGGAGAGGAGGAGGTGATCGCATCCACCCAAGCTGAGGAGGCCTCCGGTGCCCCTGCTGAGGATAAAGAGGAGGGAGAGGAGGAAGGTGGTGAGGAAGAGGAGGCTGGAAAGGAGAAAGAAGGAGAGGGAGAAGAGGAAGAGGGAGAGGAGGAAAAGAAAGAGGATGAAGCAGAGGAGGAAGAGGAGCAGGAAGCAGAGGAGACCGCGCTGAGCTCCAAGTCACCTGAACCTGAAAAAGAGAAGGCAGAGGAGAAACAGAGCAGCGGAGGAGAGGAAGAGGAGAAAGATGAGGCAGATGCAGGTAGTGATAAAGGATCCACAGATGAAAAAGAAGCAGAGCAGCCTAAGAAAGAAGAAGCAGAAGTAAAAGAAGAAAAAAAGGGGAAAGATGATAAAGAGTCTGACAAACAGAAGACAGCTGTGACCAAAACAGAACCTCCAAAGAGTCCAAAAGAGAAGGAGATCCCAAAGAAAGAAACTTCTCCAAAGAGTGAAGTTTCTCAGAAAGATTCTCCCAAAGCAGAGCCACAAAAAGCTGAAGCTAAAGACGACACAAAGTCTGAGGATAAAACGACTAAAGAGGCTACAGTGAACGGAGACAGCAAGCAGGAGAAGAAGGAGGTGAAAGAGCCAGAGAAGAAAGAAATGATCTCCAACGGAGTCGATGAGAGTCCCACCAAAGAAGAAATAAGCCAGAGGGTGGTCATCACCAAAACAGTGGAGACCATCACCACCGGAGAGGGAGGAGTCAAGCAGGTTACAAAAACTGTTACCGTAACCGAGAAAGCAGAGGAGGTAAAGGAGGTCCAGGAGAAGGTCATCTCAAAATCTGTGGAGAAACAGGTTGTGAAGACCAGCGATGCTGAATAAACCCAAACTCAGCTAGAACTGACGAGAGGAACCGGCGAGAACGCATTTCAAGCAACCAACACAAAACTAACATAATAAACCCATAAACCAGATATACTTACTGCATTAACCACACCCAACATCAACTGAAGCAAGCTTACAGAGGAGCTCTGAGACGCAAGCTAAGCTTTAAACTGCATGATGACTTACAGCTTTTAATGGGTTCTGCTGCATCTGTTGGCCGGACGTCAGGAACTCTTTAATTTCAAACAGCAATACCTGGGGAGGGGCGGACACATGAATGTGAGGGAGGTTTTCTACCTCGTTCTTTGAGGTAGAAGATGACCACTGTATATATGGAGGAAACGTAACGATGCTCTGTTAGCTGTGGGGAAGTAATTGTCAGGGCGACATGGGGTTCAGGGTGTGAGGTAAACCTGAAACGTGTTTTAACAGAATAGCCTTATAACTACTTAGAAAACGAGGGGACATTAACTGAGCCAAAAATGAAACATTTAGGAGGAAGATGATGGTGAAAATAGGCCATAGTCATATCCACTCAGTACATAAAGCATCTAAGAAACTCTTAGCCTTAAACGCTTTCTACAGTCGTCAGTTCTGTTTACCTGTTGAGTGCATTTAAAAATAAACCCGGCGGCGGCACGTAGACTTAACTTACAGTTAATGCGGTGCTACTGTTCGCTGGCCTGTCTGTTTATTCATCTGAATTCATCTCTCAGCAGCGTTTGCTCAATAAACATCATACTGAAACCGCAGACGCGTGTGCTGTCCTTCATCTGAGGAGTTTGGGTTTCGTTTGGCATTTACAAAATGTTGATTTACAGATTATTCACATTCAGTCACAGAAATAATGGGGATTTAAATAAAGTGCCATTATACTGCGTAACATTATTACACAAATTAACTATAAAAATACTAGAAGAACAACGTGTCTGACCTGTTCAAACAGTAGAAGTTACAATGAAATATACAAACATAATAAACATCATATAAAATCATACAGATGATTATGTGAAATACAGCCTCATTTAATCTCAGAAACTCATCTTTGACAAACAGAAGATATTTACTCACACAGCAGCTACAAACACTTGAGAGAAACTCACACAGGTTGTTTCACCAGGTGAGTTAAATGCTGAGATATAATTAAACAACAGATTCATCAGAGATTGTTTCTGTTTTTAAGGGAAACTCATCACAGTTTTATATCATCATTCCAGTGCTAGATAGCAAATACTCACCTAAAACTCTGATATATATATATATGAGTTTTAGGTGAGTAACAAACAGACTATATATATGTATATATATAGTCTGTTTGTTATATTGAATGTAGCTGGTTTCACCTGTGAATACACATGTAAGATCACAACAACATAAAACGAGTAATTCTCAGCTTTCTGTGACGCTGTCAGAAGAAATTTCTGCAGACTGCAGACTGAATGTGCAACATAGAAAATCAATGAAACATTATCTCAATAAGTAATACCTTTAAATAGCAAATAATACCTTTGACTTCAGAACGGACAGCTTAGAGCATCAGTCCCTTAAAAGGACCATTATGGACCTCCCACACCAACACACACTTGTAACAGTTGTAGGGTGGACTCACTCCTTACTGAAAACATATTAAAATGCACATTTTGTCATTAAATTTACAACCTTTCATATATAATTGTGTCCTGCTTACAAATATATATTAGTTTTATATTCTGTATACAATGCTATATATTATATTAGTGTATACACTAGATATAGTATTTATACAGAATGCTATATATTATACTGTATATATTAATATACTGAACATATTCTGCATAAAATATATATTTTAAAGCTTCTAAAGTCAGACATTAAAATGTAGACGTGCGTTTAACAGACAGTTGCTGCATCAACAAACACAATGTCAATGAAATAATGATGAAATTGTTTCGATGTTCAAGACGTTGGTTTTTATTGCACTGAAAGCATCATTTTACAACCATCACAAGACAGTTGCTTCAGGAATACATCAACTTCACAAGCATTCAGAAACGTAACAGTCGCTTCGCTTTAAAGCTGAGCACAGTTTTGCACTGAGCACCGTTCATCAAGGCATTGAAGGGTAACAGATTTAGGGACGACTAGAGAAGCAGGCGCTGCTATTTGTGCTGTTATACTGTGTTAGAATATTCATCACTTCTTCCCCTTGGCTTTCTCTGTTTCTTCTTTTGCCTTTTCCTGTTTTACACTTTCTTTTGTCTCACTCTTGCTCTTCTCACCCTCATCTTTGCCCTTGGCTTTGTCTGTTTCCGTCTTCTCCTTCGGTTTCAGTTTCTCTGCCTCCACTTTCACTTTCTCCTTGACTGACTCCGGTTCAATAACAGACTCTGTTTTGTCCTTGGCTTTCTCTTTTGCTGGTTCAGGTTTTGCCTCATCTTTTACTGGTTTAGCTTTTGCTTCATCTTTTGCTGGTTCAGGTTTTCCCTCATCTTTTACTGGTTTAGCTTTTGCTTCATCTTTTGCTGGTTCAGGTTTTGCCTCATCTTTTACTGGTTTAGCTTTTGCTTCATCTTTTGCTGGTTCAGGTTTTACCTCATCTTTGGGTGCCTCAGGTTTTGCCTCATCTTTTGCTGATTCAGATTTTGCCTCATCTTTTGCTGGTTCAGGTTTTGCCTCATCTTTTGCTGGTTCAGGTTTTGCCTCACCTTTTGCTGGTTTAAGTTTTTTGTCATCATCTTTTGCTGGTTCATGTTTTTTTCCCTCATCTTTTGCTGGTTCAGGTTTTGCCTCATCTTTGGGTGGTGCAGGTTTTACTTCTGTTTTGGACTCACCTTTCTCCTGTTCTTTTTTCTCTGCCTCATCTGTAACTGTCTCAGTGTCGTCTTTGTCCTCATCAGCACTTTTTTTCTCAGTCTCAGGCTCCTCCTTGTCATCTCCTTCCTCCTCAGTTTTGTCCTCTTGTTTCTCCTCCTGTCCCTCTTTTTGCTCTCCTTCCTCATCCTCTTCTCCTTCTTTTTCATCTTCCCCTTTAACTTCCTCCTTTTCCTCAGTCTCCTCCTCTTCTTCTTTTTCCTCTTTCTCTGTCTCATCTTCATGTTCCTCTTGCTCACCACCTGAAGTTTGAACATTAGAAGACACTTTAGACGTATAACATATTTATTTGCTACCCTAACCCTAAACATACCACTGTATCTTACCTTCCTCTTCTTCCTTTGTAGCAGCTTCTTCCTCTCCTTTTTCCTCTTCATCTTCTTTTTCCTCTTCCTCCTCTTCCTTTTCTTCCTCCTGCTCCTCTTCCTTTTCTGCCTCATCTCCCTCTTTCTCCTCTTCTTCTTCTGGGGCTGGGCTAGCTTCATCTTGTTCAGTCTGACTGGATGTTATGGCCTCATCTACTGACAGGGTTGTGCTGAGCAGACGAGAACTGAGCAGGTAGGGGGTGCTAGAGCTCATGTTGGACAGTGAGAACATGGGCCGTGAGTAGACAGGACCACCGGAGTAACCGCTCACCAAACTTCCCATGCCCACATTGAAGCGAGACTCCTCCCCCTCAAGTAGCTTCCTGGAAACGTTGAAAGATCATGTGACTTACACTGGCAAATCAGAAGCACTGGCATAACACACCTGTGTGTAAACAGTCACACCTGTAAGCAGCGATCTCAATATCAAGGGCCATCTTCACGTTGAGAAGATCCTGGTATTCTTTCAGATATCTTGCCATCTCACCCTTAGTGGCTCTAAGTTCATCCTCCAGATCGCTGATGGTGTCCTGCATGTAAAAACTGCTGTTAGTCCTTCAACTCCAGCTTTTGCTGATAATTTTACCACAGAATTGTGGTTTACTGCCACATGTTCCCATCCACTTTAATACACTTAAAAACTGCAATCTGTAACTTTTTTGGGCTAGAAATGAACACAGTTATAGTCCAAACAGATCTTCTTATCTTACCCTGCTTCACAATGTTAAGTTTAAAACAATGATTTATAATTTGAGTCTTAATCTGATTTAAAAGAATGACCATCTAACTTAAGCATTTGACTTAAGGACATGAAAAGAAAAGTATGTGAAGTAAGTTTAATGGTTTAAGCAGATTTACTGGCAGAGAGGCAAAAGTTACAGACTTTAAACTTTAACTTTAAACAGATTCTTTTACCGTATGACACTAGTTGGTTTTCTGGCACTTGCCTGCATGGCAGAAATCTCTGAGCTCTGCTTGTCCTCCACCTCTGTGAGCTGCTTCTCCAGAGACTCGTTCAGGCCCCTGCAGGCATCGATCTCAAGGACACAAGCCTGCAGCTGACGTCTGTATTCTCCAGCTTCATCTTTTGAGGTCCTCACTGCGTCAGTGTGGTGGGCCACGCTCTCTGTCAGATGCCCCATCTTCCCCCGGAACCATTCTTCAGCCGACTGGATGTTCTTGGCTGCCAGTTTCTCGTATTGGGTTCTGATGTCCCGCAGGGCGCTGGACAGATCGGGTTTGATGGCTTCAGCTTCAACCGCAATCTGGGCTCCATACTGAACTTGGGCCTGGAGCTCTGAGATCTCACCTTCATGGACCTTCTTCAGGAACACCAGTTCATTGAGCAGCACATCCACCTTTTTCTCCAGCTCCATCTGGGTCAAAGCTCCATCATCCGCCTCCTTGCGGGCATCCAGCATTCTGCCTTCAGTATCTTCACGGGCTTCCACCTCCTTCTCGTAGCTGGCCTGCAGGCTCTGCAATGCATCCTCCAAGCTCTCCCTGTGGCTCAGTGCGGCCTGTCTTTCCATACGAGCTTCTTCTACGGCAGCCCTCAGGGTTCGGATTTCCTGCTCGTACAGACCCCTCAGACGAGAAGGTTCCACGTGTCTCTGCCTCAGCAGAAGCAGCTCGGCCTCCAGCGCACGGTTCTGCTGTTCTAGCTCGTGGACGCGCTCGATGTAGCCGGCGAATCGGTCGTTGAGTTCCTGCAGCTGAGCCTTTTCCTGAGTCCGGACTTGCCGGAATTCCGAACTTACTTGAACAGCATGGTTCAGGTCCATGTCCACGGATCGTCCAGGGCTGCCCAGCAGCACGGAGGCGGAGGTCCGTCCGGGGGAGGCATAGTGGAGTCGGGCAGAGGACAGAGAGGCAGGGTGAGCGGAGAACGTGGTGCGAGATCGGCCACGCTGAGAAACCCGGGGGCTGCTCTCCACGTACCACCGCTTGTAAGAGGAGGAGAAAAAAGGGTCAAACCCGACGGCACTCATGGCTTCAAGGACGAGCTGCTCTGCGTCTCGGTACCCCGGTGAGTTCAGTCAGTCCCGAATCTGATCTGTTCTCCTGCTGCAGTCGGTTCTGCTTTTATAGCCGGAAAAGAGGTCTGACGCAAGTGATTTTCTAAACTCTGACAATGCAGAATCAATAACAGAGAGAGAGAGAGAGAGAGAGGAGAGAGAGAGAGGAGAGAGAGAGAGAAAGGAGAGAGGAGAGAGGAGAGAGAGAGTTAGGGCACGAGAAAGGTTAACGTACAACAATTCTGTAAAGATCACATAAATGACATTAAACAATAAATGCTCTTAAAACACCAGAATATAAATGCTATCACTGCAGAGTATTTTGTTTAATGGTACTGCAACTATAAACAAGGTCATTCCTGCACAGAGGGTCGTTTGCATTCACTGCGTCACAGAACCTAACAGTTAGTTTATTAATGGCACCAGATTTTGCAGATGTAAGGAATGTGTACATACCACACGCAGTCCCAATGCAGATACAGGAGTGATGCAGAGAGAGGTGCTGTGATTCAGAAAGCAATGGTTACAGCTCTATTTTCGGTGCAGAAACAAACACAACACACTCCACAGGACAACACAGGTATTACATCACATACACAAACTCACAGAGGAAGTGAGACGCATAGAAAATTGCAGGGACCTAAAACGTAACACAAACTACAGCAGCTACATCTACTTCCTGTTTACAGACAGACATTTCCTGTAACAATCAAACTCAACTGCTAAAATAAACCATCATTATTAACTGATAAAGAGATTTTGTTAAACGCTGATGGTGAATAAACTTTAATAACAGACTGTAGCTTTAATGCACTGCAGAATTAAACTGTAAGCTGAGAGTGTCAATCAACCCAACAGCAGGAAATGAAAACTGAACAGAAAATGAAGTTCCCAGGCTTTAATGTTGAACATGACACAGAGCATATATATATATATATATACTTCTTGCTGTGATGTTAGTAGAAGTTTTTAATTTTATTATCATATATCAAATAATGTTAATACCACATCTAAAATGTTCTAATGGATGATCTAAATAGACATTTTGAACATTACTACAGCTTTCAAAATAACTTTAACATTTATATTCCTTAATAGAAATGTTATGAAAACGTTTTTACAACCTAAAATTGTGAGCAGGGAACATATTAAGACAGGATAGAATAATATATTTATCATTAAAAACACACTTTAGTTATAAGACCACCTCACACCCAATGCATCATGGGACAGGTATTTATATGAGGGGACACAAGCCCCCAACATTTCTCATCTGAACACTGACACCACCAAAAAATGCCCCCAGCCCTCTCCTGTTTTGTGAGTGGCGTGTGTTGCCCCCTCTGACACAGCAAAAATATAAGGAACCACCATTTTGTGTAGCCCGAGTTATTTCAGCTTCTCTTCCTGCTTTTCTGCATTAGGTGGGATTTCAGCAGAACCACGTCGCTCTGTAAACTGACCCGAAGGACACGCCAGAGAGCTGCTGAGCTCAGTTTGGCAGCCGGCCCACAACACTGCAGCAGAACCTCAGTGGTTCTGAATAAGAGCCTGTCCAGCTAACAGATGTAGGTTGCTTAAACGTTTCCCTAATGTTTCCAATAAAGTAAAAACTGTTCATTGTGATTGTTCCAGGAACACAAAGC
>JBAJNP010011171.1:0-15222 GCA_036877545.1 Yasuhikotakia modesta
TTGGGGTAGAGGGGGAGAGAAAGCCCATGAGAAAAAGAGAGGGACAAGCACTTAGATGAGAAGAAACAGACTGAGGGACCAAGACGAGGTGCATTGTTGATCAAAACAGAGATGGGAGCAACTCTTCAGACAATCAATACAGACACAGAGCGACGTAGACAGAGGTCTAACTCTCTCATAAATAACATTACAGAAACAGTCACTTCAACACAGTAGAAAACCAGCGTGTGGAAGCGTGAGGTAGGAGCTGAACACTGCAGTGAGCCGACGCTACGAGCTTTTCAAAGGTGTGAAGACTCCAGCCGGGCAGAGAAATCAATGCAGCTCACCTGGTTCTGAACATCAGAGCTGGGTCCATGTTTACAGCTGCCATCCGACCCACATGTCTGATCTCCTTAGCAATCATCCTGAGTTTCTCAAAGTTCACCAAACCGTCCACCTTTGAGTCGTTTCCTGGAGAAGAGAACACGGTCATGCGTGTTTCTGAATGGCTTCAGAATTTTGTTTGTTTCTCATGATCATTTTGAACAATTTTTATTATTATTTGATATGTGAGCAAAAGCATGTGTGATTTCTCCAGCTCTGCTTGCAGGTTTACGGTCACGTCAGATATTTTTTTAACTGCCTCGTCTTTCAGTACCAGTATGTTTACAAGCTGCATCACACAGTGAGTGACAGCATCACACCCAGCGCTCAAACATACCCGTAAAATCTGACTGATGATCATGAACCTTGAAAAATAAACTTCAGACATCATCAATCTGTCCTGCTTTCTCCTGCTTTCCCTCATGGCAAAGCAAGTTTTCAATCACCCAACCGCATGAATAAACATCACACACAGACATCTGTCTGACAAGTTACAGATGTTTAGAACTGAGTCTGAAGTAAATTTGAGGAGAAAATGTTATGAGAACATTACTGTGTGTTTTCACAGTCCATCAAACTGTTTCATCTCAAGGGAAATTTGGGTTCCTCATCATAGAAGCCCTTTATTTGTCATTCCTACCTTCATGGAGAAAGGTGAGATCTTTCTTGATGACAGGAAAGAGAGGAATGATGGGTGGCTGGAGGTTCTGGCTGTTGAGAAGGTTTCTGTACTTTGCCATATTTCTGGAGGGGTCAAACAGGTCCTGGAGATCACTGAACAGCTTCTCATATTTACTAGGTAACTTCTCCCATGTGCCCCTCAGCCTGGACACTGGCGCCAAGTTCAGGCCACTGAAAAAGATGCATTTAACTTCTATTTAAGTTGCCAAAACTTTCTTTATGGAATATTTCAGTCGAGCAAAACCCAGCAGAATAACATGATTTATAGGAACTGTGCAGGCCTGTGAAAATCAATCAAACCAATTTTAATAACTATCTTTGCATCTAATCAGTATATTGTCAAGTGGGTAAAACTGCCAGTTAACTAGCCCCTGAGTAATGAGACCCCCTGTGTCAACAGAATGAAATGCATTATGGGACATGATGTAATAGACACTAAGATTATTTGATAAGATATGCTAATAGCACTAAAGCGCTAATTAAATTAAGTAATTCCTAATAGTAAATAATAATAAGCATTGTAAGGTATGCATGGCTTGTATTGCTGAAATCATGGAAACTCTCATACCTGATGATGGCAAACATGGAGTTGAAGTTCTTGCACTCGCGGCAGTGCAGCGCGATCTTAATGAAGTGCTTCACGATCTTCATGCGCTTCAGCTGGTTGGCTTCACGCACGACCTCTGTGGCCACCCAGAAGGTCTCCCGGTTGATGGATTCCTCAAACAGTTTGAGGCTGGGAGGACCGGATAAGCGAGATTTTAGCTTGAACAGATCATCAATGTATTCTGTGGGTTCGATGGCACAGAAGAGCTCGAAGGCACGCATGGACAGCTGCGTCGCAACTTCCACCGTGCTGAGCTGCAGCAGACTGATCTGGCTCTCCCGCAGCAGCTCCTGGGCATCTTCATCCGAGCACAACGTTTCTGTCTCCATGTTGCTTTTCAGGTAATACCTACATGTTACACGAGGAACAGGCCAATGAGAGGAGAGGTCAAATGGAACCACCAATGTATGCAATCACATGTTAGTAATATAAACAGAACCAATGCTTGAAAATACTGACATGACATACTGACATTCCTGAAATGCATGTTGTTATTATTCTATGGAACAAAATAACATTTTTCTTTACAGCTGTGATATATCTGTTTAATGGTGCTTCTTTTGTCCCCTTTCAAAGCTAGGCAGAAATCACTACCTAGCATATAACATCCTTCACAAACTGTTACTGCAGTGATAAATCACCTGCCGCTCAGCTGTATCCTGTCAGCCAGTTTGGAGAGCTGTTCAGGGAGGCGGCGCTGTTTGATGACACCCTCTGGTGTGACTGACACCTCACACAGCGAATAGGCTTCGGGGGCGGCGGTCAAGGCAAACTCTCGGATGGCCTGAGCTACGACCTCTTTTGCAGTGGTGTCCTTCCCAATCATGATGTAGCGACTCTGCTGATCAGCCTTGAACACTCGCAGCACCTGGTCGGACATGTCTGAAGGAAAAGAGAAACTACTTAATCCTGTTTAATTTAACTGTTTAATTAACCATTAACTGCACTATCTAGTTTCAAATTAGAAGACAGTGCAAGTTGTATGTTTGTTCAAACCCAAATTGGAACACATTGGCCAATTTCACCCGAATTAAACCGTTTTACACTGAAGATTAAACCCATAAATTTGATTCCCACCAAATCTGTGTCACAAAAGGGATTTTGGTGAGCAAAATGAACCCAGAGTGGAAAGACAGATTCTTTGACAGAATTATATGTACTTAATGAGGCAGCTTCTGAAAAAGACATTTAGCATAACATGAGCTTCTTATGATATATACATCTATTAAGCATTTTTGAAGGGTTCTGTATACGCCTCAATGGATAATGAACAGTATGATACTGCAAAATTACCCCTGCTGCTAAATTCTGATTGGCTGATAGGAATGTGGTCCCAGGACCAACAAGAACGTTGATCCAATGACCCGTCCTGCTAACCCACATCACATGAAGAGTCTTACCGGGCTGGTTGTTGAAGTCAAGTATGCGATGATGTGACTGCAACAGGTCAGGGTTACTGGATGACAGGTTTCCGCTAACAGGAAGTGCAGGAGGGATCTGCTTTGACTGCTTCAGCCCTACGATACTGTCATCTTGTGATTGGCCCACCCCAACATCACTGTGAATCAATCAGAAGTCTTACAACACCACAATGAAAAACACCACTGGGGCCTAGTATTAATGAAGCCCTGCTTACTTGTACGGTTTGGGTGGAAGAATACTGGTCAGTGTCTTATCGAAGATCTTCTTTAACTTATTTCGTCCTCCTACAGAGTTAGCCTTCGCTTTCTTGCTGACTTTCTCAAGACCCATCACCTGTTCCACATCAACGGCCAGGTCAGGGATGGAATAGCGAGTGGCTTTCTTAATGTCCCCAATTTTGGGGATGTGAGGAGCCCCATTCTTCCTGTCCAGTTCCTCATCCTGGTCGTGATCTTGGTCCTGTTCAGGCCTGGCCAGCAGTTCCTTAAACACTGAGGAGGAAACGCACCATCAGTGAATTGAGTTTGATGATGGTGTGTGACATACAACTGTAGTTGTTGTAGTTGTTGCAACTATTTTTTCCCTCTTGCTTTTAGTGGTTTTAGTTTAAATAGCTTTTCTTCTCATTTCGGTATGTCTTCAGTGTAATCAGTGTAACTTACCTAATAGATTTGTTTTCACAGTAATAGACAGGTGCGTGTTGTTTTGTAAGATCTCATTGGCTTTTGATAGCGGCACATTTTCAAAATTTTGCCCATTTACCTCCAGTATCTGTAAGAAACAAGATAAATCATATAAAATGACCATTTTATGTTTTTCTATATTTGTACTATATATTTATTTTGTAAAAACATTGCTACTATTTGACAGAAAGAATAGGTAAAGACAATATGACATTTTAGTACTGGGAACACACATTCACTATTAACCATGAGTACAAATGATTAAAATAACTGGTCCCCATACTAACTGTTACTTAAAATATGGAAAAGAGATAAAAAAGAATGAATGTGTTGCTGGATCTGTTTCAGACTCTTGACTGAACCTCAGACACAGACGTCGTTGGCATTCGTTCATGTACTTACTAACTGAAAAGTACAAGTGGAAAAGGCAAAAAGAACAAGTGTGACAATCACATTTCCCACTTATGTGAAGGCGTGTTGCAGATATATTTAGACTACGGAGCAAGATTAGAGGCAGATCTCTGTGCTTTAACTCTCACTGACAGACTGAATAGAAATTAATTTTAAAAATTTAAACATGGCTGCCGCTTATCTTTCTGTTTTAGGGCTTAATTCTCTCAGTATCTTTACTGGTTGACAACAGCAATTAGAAATGCTCTTACGCAACAAATCCCACTTCCTGCCTGAAAGCCCCACAACTACTGCTACACAGCTGCTCAGGCTACAACATGCTGCTATTATGGTGTCATCTGAGGAACTATTTCAGTAACCTCTGGTGGTACTTCAAACCTGCAGGGTGCTGGTGTGAAGTTACCTGGTCTCCTCGTTTAAGACCGGCTTCTGTAGCTTTGCTGCCCAGCTCAACGCTGTCAATGAAAATGCGAAAGCCCTTCTCTGAACCCCCCAACAGGGTGAAGGACAGGGGGGCTTCCCTGGAGGGTTTGGTCAGGGTGACCACCCGCAGTTTTGCTTTGGCAGCGCATGCAATGTTTAACAGTCTTAGGTGCCCACACATTTTCTGGTTGAACAAGAAACAGAGAATTCAAAGGTTAGGATTCTGTCGTCAAAAGATAAACTTCTAAATCCACAACAGTTCTAAGGTTGTTACAAACCTCTCTCTCCAGATTGTACTCAAACTCCTCCAGAAAATGCGTCATTGCGTTGTCACCCTCAAAGTCGTTGAAGTGATTGTTTACCCACAGCAAGACTACCCGTGTAACCTGATAAAACAGTTCAAATATTTTAGGGACAGTTGACCCAAGCATTAAAAGTCCTCTTCGTATTTTCTGAGCCATCACCTGAACTCAGACTCAATACTCAAACTATTTTATTCCATGGAGCACAAAACGAGACATCAAACTTTCTCTTTTTGTCTTGACTTTGAGAAAACAGTGACATCATTTTTATGAGCTCCTGTACCTTGTCCCTGAGGCTGGAGTCATGGAACCACTCCAGCAGTTTCTTGCCCACCACCATGGGGCTCGGCAGGAAGGTGCGGTAGGTAAGCAGGAAATCCTCTATGTAGGTGGGGTCCACCACTGAGTGCTCCTCTACCAGGTGCATGGTAAGACGCTCTGGTGTGCCCTGCAGAAAGGAATCAATGAGTGATGAACTGTTACTGAAAGCACTGTGAGATGCCAGAATTATGCAGTTTGAATGATTATGGTTTGTACTGTATCTAGATCAATTGGCTAGCTGTGGTCCATTTTATTGTCCCCAAGATATCTGACTCATAAAACCTATATGATAATTAAACCCATGTAAGCGTCTACTGTGCTGTGCTAAGCAGATTCCCTGTTTGGAGATCAATGCCACTCAATCATGTGACATGTTCAATGTATTTGTGTTAATCTGTGGTAACAGTTTGTCAATTTAGAGTATCAGGCAGTTTCCTACTGAACACTGACTGATGCATTGGCACATTGGTATCTTAACTACACATGCTATTGTATCATACAAATGTACCCTCTTAAGACATCACTTTTTTAAGATGCTTTTAAACAGTGTTGAAGATTTCACTGGCTGCTTTTTCTGTATTATTCAACCCAATCCATCATTTTAAAAGCATTTGTTTTGTAATGTGACASACCTCAGTCTGACACAAACTGCTGTGTCATTACTTYAGCTTTATTTCACACAGTCTAACAAACACCCTCAGACCTCAGCTGTGGGTTCTCACCTTGATGACAATGTGTCCCTTTCTGGTGCCGGTGCGGTCCAGTTCCCGGTGCTCCTTCACCATCACAATCTCTCCCTCTTCCTCCACCTTCTGCATGTTCTTCTCCACTTGGTTGAGAATGCAGCAGTAATCCTGCTGTGCTATGCACACAAACTGACACACACAGAACCGTTAGGACATTTCCAGGGTGTATTTTACGCCACAATTTGAGGAAAGAAATAGGAAGACATTTTTGTATGAAGTAAACAAAGCTAATTTTTAAACAATTAAGATTTTTTGCTCTTTACAATTGTGCTACTGTACTAAGCAACCTCATTTTTACTTAAGGCCAAATGTAATCACATTTATCCTTTACAGATCATTTAGATAATGCCACAATGTTGTCCTCGGATTGTTGACCTACCTGGCAGTCGTCCACCTTAGTCTTCATCACTCCTTTCATGTACTCTTTCTCCATGGTGGGGGACACACCAAAGCTGTTGCCCATGCACAGGATTTCTGTCCGGGCGTCCGGGTACGTTACCTCCACCGAGCCGTTCAGAATCACAGACCACGAGTCCAGCTGCAGGAGAAACAATGATGAATTTAATCTCCAATAAACTACCACCAACTCTCTGCACAGCTGCAGAGCCAGGTGAGCAAACATTATTACAGTCTCTTATAATGGTAATACAATGCTTTTATTGTCATGTTAAAGAGATAGCTCACCCAAAAATGAATTGACACATTTTTGGGTGAACTGTTCCTTTAAAAATTGAATTGGTTAAACTGTGCCAAAAGGTGTTTGTTTTGGATATGATCTTACACTTATGATCTTATCATGATTCACCACCAAATGTAACTGACACAGAGTGAATCACACACAAGGGCTAAATTACACGCTGCTGGTATTTAGTTGCTTTTAGTATTGACAACAGTGGAACATGCCATTGCTCTGAACTACACAAGCCTCGAGGCCTGTCCTGTTTCAATTATTTGGATGCATTGGGGGGAAAATGGCTCTTTTTGGCATGTCAATATTGAGATAAGGAGATAAGTGATCCGCTCTGTACCACAGGCGTCTCGTAATCTCAAGATGCTGAAAGTTGGCACTCATTCAGGTTTAACAGAGCAGAAGCTGTATGGCTGATTGGCTGATGAAGGGGAAGTGAGGGAGACGAGTACAGTCACAAGACTGCAGAGAAAGCCTGAGAAAGGTTTAAAGGAACAGCTCATCCAAAAATGATGACAAATGTTTTAAGCTTAAATTAGGGGTGAACCTCTAAGGGAATAAAATGTTACTTTTAATGTTCTAGGAACTAGCATCAACATTTTACTTAACGTTTTTGATTTATTTGATAACATTTAAAAGTTCTAACATTACAGCAAGACGCTTTTAATAACTTTGACAACTTTAAGAACGTTGTGAGAACAGTACCTGTTACCTGGGAACTCAAGGTCATAGATAAAGGTCAAAGGTTAGAGGTGAGAGCTCAGGTAAGTGCAGATAGGGTCTTGTTATTTGCTTCTGTGATAACAAGTTGGACTGACCTCTTCACCATCATTGAGGACAATTGTGCCGGCCCGTTCCACCACAGCAAACACCATGACAGCACAAAGCTCCCGTCTGACAGACATGGTCATGTTGGCAAAGGCCGGCAGCTGGTGCATGAACTCCAACAGTTGCTCTGAGGAACAGGGTCACACAAGCAAGAGACAGAGAGAGACTCTGAGGGTCTTTCATTGATGTTTTTTCTCTCTATCTGTTTCAGTTTGTGCTTCCCACAAAAAGAACGGAAAAACATTCTTTCCATGGCTTTAAAAATAACAGCAACCGAGCACTGAATGCATTACTAATATGAAGCTATTTCTGAGAACTGACTAACCCTACTATACAAAATAAAAGACAGTATACATGACAGAATGTATTTGTACAAGAAAACAGAACATGGTGGCATTTTTGGAAACTCGATTTTAAATAACGCTATAAAATAATGAGTGAAATATTAAATTTTATTTTATTTTAAATCCTAGTTAAAAAAAACATAGCGGCCTCAGAGCTTTGAATTTATTAAGATTGTCTTGCATGCTTGCAGGCGCAGTTTGATTACTGAACACAGCTGACTGAATCTATTTTGTGCATTTAATGACAAGTTATAATTATTATACAAATCAATGTTAATCACTGGAACTACCAAACCCAGATGTAACACCTTTTCATTCTGTGCTTAACAGACCCAATAAATCAACTCTCCTGCTTTAACCAGTGTGACAGGGTGAGTGTGTAACAACCCTGTGTAACAAGATTTGGGGTTTTGCTGTCTGCCTGTGGCCTGTCTGGGTACTCGGTGACCTGTGTTTGGCACAGCAGCACTGAAGCGTAACCGTGGAAGCAGCCGAGCCAATCAAATTTTAATGCGCTTCGAGAGGTTTGGCTGAGAGAATGACCTAGAAAAAAGAACAACATTTCTCTCCCTCTCTGTCTTTGCTTTTGTAGTCACACGACCTTTTGTTGCCTCACCCTTCCTGGTGAAATATTTGGTTGTTTTAAAGAATCTTTTCTTTCCTCCTGAGGTAAAACCTGAATATTCTTTACATTCACCTCATGAGCTCTCGTTTACCTATATCATCATCCGTTCTGTCCATGGGGTCTTTCTCCAGGCAGTCTCGGACGATGTCTCGGCTCATGAGGGGATCTGAGGCACGTTCGATATCTTCCTCGTCATCATCCTCCTCTGAATCGACGGCCGTCTCAGGGAGGCCGCTGAGGTCCATGTCGCCTGGCTCACTCTCGGTGGCCTGTAAAACAGAAACAGCTTATCAGTCAATTGAAAGTGTTTATTGTTTACACAGAGATTAAAAGAACATACTAGAATGCCACACAACTTAATCATTTACCACACAAATGATTAATGTACAGACTTTAAGATGAGCAAATGAGGCTAAAGATAAAGACAAACACTTATTTTCATTAGTATATCATATATATAAGATAGCTGGGTAAACATGGCAACAACAATTCCAAGATCACAGATTCTCTCTGTGCACATACACACACACACACACACACACACATATTCTTTGAACGCACAGTAAATCACTTTTGAATAAAAGCTTCTGCCAAATCAGTCAATGTAACGTTAAATACAACAACCTTAAGAACAGAATAGCGACAAAATAAACCTTTTTCTTTTGCAAATGTACACTTCCGTACAACAGTGTGAAATTACTGTACCAGAACAAAGACCAGAATCCCAGTTGATGCTGCTATTTTCTGTCAACAAAATAATGCTATACACAAAACAACAATTTCAGTTTTGAAAAAACACAACATCAACATCCACCGATTTAATTCAATCGCACCAAACCTTGCAGGTACACAACAAAAAACAAAAATCTCCAAAAATGGATGCCACTATCTCTGCAAAGCACTCTCACCTGGATTTGAAGCCCCAGCGAAGCTTTTTTCCTCCCTGCAACCGCACGCAACGTCGCTCTGACCAACTGCTGACAGACACCGGGTCCCAGCCTCATCTTTAGAGCTCAGGCTTCCAGTCACTTTTAATTTTTAAGCCCCTGGATCTGAGCTCACAGAAACGCATGTCATTTCAACTTAAATGACCTGCATTACTCATCAAATATTCAGAGGGTGCTGAGAGCAGCCACTCAGAGGGCGATCTGGGCGGGGCATTGGGAGGCGGGGCTTTCATTGGGGGCGGGGGGAATTGTGGTGGCAGGTGGCAAAGTACCCTTATATAAAAAATAGAGGTTTAAGCAAAGCTAAAGGTCTCAAGTTCCCAAAGATGCTCAAAAAACAGACTGCAGGTAAAACTTGATATATTTACACATCAGCAGCATTTAGAAAGTGACCGATTTTAAACACCAGTAAGACTTTAAAGATTTCCTGTTCTCAACTGAACACTGTGCATTTCTAAGCAGCGTTTGGAAGCACATACAGGAATGTTAAAGTATTTCAAAAGATTGTGATTGATATAATAAGCTACAATGTCAAAGTATCCTCAACACAAACTAAGCCACAAGGTGACTGGATATCTGTGTGGTAAACAACAGCTTGGTAAAGACAGGAATCAATGGCTCTTGATTACTGTGGTTTCACAGTCTATTAGCTGAACATTTTGGGATTTTCATCACATCAGTATTCAGACACATTCTTGTGATAACTAGCCTCATAATTAAGCCTCCATCAGATATGCTTGAGGAACCAAACTAACACAAACTCATCTAGACAAACCCATCATGTCACGTTTGCGGTCAGTCTCGTTTCCTCAGCTGGCGAGATGCAAATGAAACAACGCCGCTGATGTAAGCTAAGCAGCAAGTGAGTCTGGTTTTCCACAGAAGCTATTAGCAGATCATCAGGGGCGAGAAACGCATCGGTTGTAAATAAACTGTTGCGGATGAAGCGACCGATCTTTCAAACTGTCATGTCAGGTGCGATCCATAGCAGTGTTTGGGCAGCTGAGACGAGCGTGAAGGGAACATTAATTTTTCAGTGCGGCTATTCTTGGATCAATGCTTTCAAATCTCCCAGAAGAACCTGCGTCATGATTTATTCAAATGTAAAAAAATTATGTGACCGTGTTGGCATCCACGTGAAGGATGGGGGCTGTTGCTGCTGACAACAGACATCTAAAGTACTATAAGATACCCACAGTATATACACACCTGGGTATGTCACAATCTAAGTCATGCTGTCAAGAGCTTTATATTACAGGTAAAAATGCCACTACAGTACATTACACCTGAATGATGTACTGTAAATGGAGTCAGAGGTCAAGCGTTAGCGATTAGCTTCACTGGATTTGTAAACGCACTGATACTTTGTAATTGTACATTCGCCTCACCAAGATGATAAAAATGCAATTAAAATAATGATTTGTAGTACAAATAATCTAAAATTAAACAATAATATAAGTAATATAGCTCATTATCATACCTGTTAGCGGGTTGCCATACCTGTTTATGGTTGCCATGCAACACTGCAACTTAGCAGTTGAATTTATTTCCATTTTACAACACATCACATCCAAATATGTTTTTATAACGTTCTGACAATATTCTGCTCAGCCTGCTTTTGTTGTATAAGAGAGATGAGAGCAGTAAACTGATGCACAGAACAGAAAGATCACAACCTCTTTTTTCACAAGGACCAGGTCCAGCTGTTAGTGAGATGTTAACAAATGGCTATCAGGTCAGGATCATCAACGCTTCATACACTAAATCATCTCTTATACACTCCTGCACAGCCCACCATTAAAGCTCTTTAATCCGCAACACATCTCACAAGAAAATCAATTCAACAGCCAGGCTAACACCCATCCCAACACAATTAATCAGATTTATGGAGCCACACACAAACAAACACATTTTTACAGCCTGACACAGATATGTTAAGGGTGAAATAAGGCCTCTTTTTGAAACTCATTGGCTCAATTTTACAGGTCATTGGCTAAGCCACCGTTAATAGAAACTGTATTAGAAGGTAAAATCTGAGTCATGTGATCTTTGTAAAGCACCAGTAGCTCAACTAGAAACACGAGGAAAGTTTTTATTTAAATATCCAGAACACAGACCGTAGGAATACACATACTGTTAAACTGTGTACCTTTTATGTCTATTACAAAAAAACTGTTCAGGTCTTTCACAGATGTCAAAAATATATAGCTATATAATCACATAAGTTCATAAAGTTTGATATTTAGATGTGTTGCGCTATTATTAGCTTAAATTAGTTCTGTATAAAAGAAGTTAAATATAGTCTTGCAGGTTCAGAGCCTGTAATATGTCTGACATATAGTTCTATAGCTGCTCCATAGCTAAATAGCACTATATATACATACCATTATATATGGTCGCATATAGTTACCTGGTAGATGTCGGACAGGCTGCTGCTCCCAGAGTCACTGGTGATGCTACATCCTGAGTGACTGGAGGAAACGTGCGTCACCTGTGGGTGAATCCCGTCTGCCAGGTGCAATCTGCTGAAGTCTGCCGGAAGCTGTGTGGGACACAAACAGAAAGAGTGTCAGGCTGGACATCAGCTGAGGAATACAGACTTCATATGGGACAACTAAACCCTTGTCCCATTTTCTTGATCTCACAGAATTGTGACTGTTATAAGCAGCCAGAAGCAGGTTTTAGAGGGAGGGGCTTTCTCATTCTAGAAAGCATTTCATTGGTCGAAAATCTGAATATAAATATACAATGAACTAAGAATGACACATTTAATGTGGATGGAAGCAGATAAAGAAAATGTATTTCTGACAAATAATGTTATAATATTTAGAGAATCCTTCTGTATCCTTCTAATTTCCACCCCCACAATCACATACATGCCTGAAACACATTTGGAAAGCCAAAACAGATTTAAAATATACAGAGACATAGATTTAAAATATATATATAACGAGTGATGCACCAATAATAAAGACAGCAAAAAGGCTGTTTAGTGAACCGAGAGATTAAAGGTGTTATTATCCTGTGTTCACATACACACACACACCAGCATTAATTTTCCTCATCATATTTACAGATTCAGTACCTCAATCTACCACCATGACAGATGATGCATATTAATTAGAGATATTTACACCTGAAAAGCAGACATGAAAGAACAATGAATAAATGAATAAGTTTAGAAAAACAGACCATGTAAAAGAAAGAAGGAAAAGAAAGGATTCATAGTGTCTATACAGCACAAGCACACTGTGGCACATCAGGCAGACTGTGATATCAGCAAAGCTTTTCAATCCCTTCTTTCCTCTTCCTGGAGGCCACATTCCCTCAACAGTCACGGTTGGACCACAGAGCTGTCAGCCGATACACACATCACCCCTCCATCCGCCTCCACTGCTAGAACCACGCCAATGACTCCGTCTCTCAGGAGTCCACATGACCTTTCATCCCAGCTGTTGGAAAACACAGCAGGGAACAATGGAGCGGACGCTAGCCACACTAACAGGAGAGGCATCTGAGCATTTGAAGACTGTTATACATGCACTACTCAACTTTCCCAAACAAGTGTAACAGCATCTTAATTATAACAGAGCTTTCTGAGGAAACAGGAATGGAGAGGCGAGATCACGCTGAATTTTTTTACAGTTTTCTGAAATTGGAGAAGTGAGGTGTTAGATACAGAGTTATAAAAATAAACCTCGTATCTTGTGTCTAGAACCAGACAGAATCTGCAGCTTTACTGGCTCCTGGTTTGAGGCCAGTAAGTCTAGGGGCTGATGGAGAACCTTCTGGCTCAGAATCTACTTTCCGTGGTGGAAACATGTGGAACGGTTCCAGATTGGGCACCGGCTCCAGTGCAGACAGCCTGTAAGTGGAAAAGTGGCTAATGTGTTTAGTTTCTTGAAAGCCCCTGCATATTTCCTCAATCGTCTATGACGTTTAGTGTCTCTGACTTTGTACTGATCTGTTTTGCTAGCAAGCGAATGGACCGCTAGTCGTTAGACAAATTACCTGATGCTGTAACCTTACGCCATCTTACCTGCTTAGAACACACTATTAAGGGCCTCAGACCTGTTTAGCAGTGGCCGCTGGCACATGCTAACTAGCAATAAGAAGAAACGCTTACAGTGTGACAAGCCAAAAGTAGTTTAATGTTTTGCCTTTCTTCATCAGTATAAAAACAAAACAGCCCAGCATTATGGGTAGGAAAAGATAATTAGGCAAACATGAAAATATTAAAAAGGACCGAACAACGTTGTTACACATGGGCCACTTTCTCTTTTGGTATGCAGAGACATCATTGAAACAAAATGTTAGTAGCGGCAGCAGTCGATATACATGTGTCAATAACAATATCCTGCCTGTCTCTTATACACACCCAGGGGTCTCTTCCTGTCCTTTAAGTGTCCTTTTCATGTCACTGTTGCACATAATAAAGACTAAATTCTCCCAGCACACAATTACAAACAGACCTCAGTCAATTAACCAGAGAGTCTTTTAGTCAAACAGAGCACAGGTCAAATACAGAACTATTCACTCACAGAGAGCCCAAATATCATGATGGTGATGCCTCTGAGGGACACTGTAAATAAATGTACTATTCATGTTCTCTGTGGGCTAATGCAGCGCTATCTGCTGTTGTATGTTTGAGCTGTGGATGTATGAACATGTATTCTGTACGTGTTGAGCTCGTGTCTGTGACATTATGAAAGAGGCTGATGTTGAAGGATTCAAATCTGCAAACCTATCCCATAATCTTCAACACGGCTCCAGACACGTCTCGCTTTCCTGAGCCGAGAGGATCAAAAGATTAAAGAGCCTCGATCAGGCATCAGAATAAACAGGTCAAATATTCTTACTAACACATGACGATATTCCATTTACTGTTAACCGCAGGAACTCTGCAGACATATTTTCTGTTGGCGTTACATTAAATTAGTTTCCCAAATGCATTCATAGCTTCATTTCACTGGATAAGGTTCTAAAGAGGCATGAGAAAAAATAAAATGAGAAAGCCTTCCTGTTAGCTCAACTGGTAGAGCATTGCTTAACACCGCAAAGGTTGTGGGTTCGATCCCAGGGGTAGGCAAGTCCTGATAAAAATATGTACCTTGAATTCACTGTCTGCCAAATGAATAAATGTAAAGTTTATGAAATCTGAGTGTATTGAAGTTTTTACTCCGTTACTGTAGTTATTTTATAATATAACAAAATGCTTAAAAGCACAAACTTGGGGAGGCTGGTTTCATCAAATTATGTATTGAACTCAAATTATGTATTAAACAAAATAAAAACATTTAAAAATACTTTTGGCAAAGAACAACCTAAATCTAAAATATGTAATAATGTGTATATAATAACACAATACAAATAATTTGTAATTTGACAAATAAAAGTTGGATAAAAAGTAGGCTATATTCATGAAACATGAATAAAATTGTTAAAGCAGCTGAAAGCAACAAATTACCCACAATTCAACTGGTATGGAGCTCCAAATTAATATATATATATATATATATATATATATGAATCTTCAGGTCATAAACAACAGATTTCACTGACATACTGTATTTTACAAAGGTGTGCAGACAAACTGTTCAATAAATTACCTTTAAAAAACAGATTGATGTTGAGTAATGTAGACGTTTGTACACCTGCCCATGTTTCAGGGTGAGCACAAGGCCAACCAAACTCCAACACATCATGGCTGACAGAAGATCAATTCATTTACAGCTAAAAGTGCTCATCATTCCAGTCAGCAGTCAGAGCCGATCGCTTCCCGATGCCGCGCGTGTGCAAACACTGTCCATCACACATACATTCACATG
>JBAJNP010011172.1:0-15221 GCA_036877545.1 Yasuhikotakia modesta
GCACAAGAAATTCACCAGAATGATGCAAGTGTTGCTCTGAATGTTCCTTCATCTCACAGCTGTTTGTTTGCATGAGGATTAAGTGATTATGTAATCTAGAATATTTTCAGTCAAGCGTTGTGTCACATTAAAGCTTCATTCTTCATTAAAATATGTTGAGGCACATGTAGCCTTTAAGCACTTGTTCCTCAGCTTGTTCATAATATCATGCACAACCATAATGTTGCTAATAGTTCCTTGCAGAAATGCAATATAACAACCATGTTTGGTTCCCCAGAGAATTATTCAGATTAAAGAGAACCATTTATCAGTAGAGAACCAATACTCTGTAGAACCTTTTTCCTGTACAAAGAACGTTTTTGTGTGGCAGAAAGATTCTGTGAGTTTTCTTTCTTGCTGGTCTTTCTTGTCATGAATAAGAACAGACATTTTGAGTTTATTAGACATTAATGGCTCAACCTCAGTCACTTGTAAGGGTTAGTTTGGGAACAGCTATCACACTGTACAGGTTGTTTACTACCACCCCACTCACCTGTCACCTAGCATAGCTTGTGGGACCTACAGGTCACGTCTGTTTTCAGGCACTGAAACTGGACATGAGACGGACACCATCTCAGCCACACGCCGGCTCTCTACAGAGCAGGAACCCCTTCTGTGATGTTTCTGCCATGTTGTGCTCTGTCCCGATTCCAATCCGGCTGTACAGCAGCTCTGGGGAAACAGGGATTCACTCCACTGGGTTTGATATGTGACAGCCATTTTAAAATACCAGCAGACAAGCCTGATTCCCACATATACCGCTGAGCCCATGTTGATCCATGCCTGAGCAAGTATCATATCTCCGTGTTAAAAAAGAGAAAGCTGGATTCAATTACAGCCCTGCTGAGGGTTTAGAAATCTCTCTGTCCTCTTATAAAACTCCCAGGTGTTAAAGGTAACTGGCAACTGGAGATTGTGGTCGGTGAAACCGATGGGCAGTCAGCCACAGAAACGCTCCATGAGACTCTGACCTGACGGACAGCTGACAGACTGTGTGAGTTTGGGAAGAAAACGCCGTCTGCGGGTATGTATGTCTGCAAACGCTCGGTCAGTGGACTGTTAGCACGTTGTTGGCCTGCTGTGCATTTTAATTACAAACAATCTGAAAGAGAATTTAGTCCGTAGAAGATGGTTTACGTTGCGTTTCATCACATGCAGGGATCAAACACTGACATATTTTTCACAAACGTGAGTGAAATTTAGCATGCTTCGCTAGAATCATTTGCAGTCAGGTTACAGAAGAGAGGTTTTCTGAGACTTAGATTAACTTGGTTTGGTTGAGAAGGTACATGGTCTGTTATGAGTTAATGGATGAATTAAATACAAAATTGAATAAACCTTCACTGCTAAAATCTCATAATTACTGCAATTTCCCTGTTTACCATTAAATTGTAAATGCACTAATGTGCTGCATTAACTGGGCAGTAATAAATTCAGTAAATTTTTCATACCACATTGACAAATTGTTGACACATTTTTCTTGTTGTGAGCATAAATTATACTTTGTTAAAAATGGGATAAAACTATTTGCAAATGGTGACAAGAAAAATAATCTTTTCAAGATATATTTGAGATAATCACTTTATTAAAAGTAAAGTATTTGTTTTTGCTGCATAACACATTATTATATGTTGTTTTCTTAGGCAGGTTACAGCTTTAAACAGCAGGTCATGTGATGTTCAAAAACATGATGTCCACTATCCAGAACACATTTTCATAAATTATTACCTCTCTGCTTTTTAATCACTACAGTTCTGTGTGTGTGTGTGTGAGTGAGTATGAGTGTGTGTGCGTGTCTGCATGTGTGTGTGAGTATGAGTGTGTGTGAGTGTCTGCATGTGTGTGAGTGTGAGTATGAGTGTGTGTGAGTGTCTGCATGTGTGTGAGTGTGTGTGTGAGTATGAGTGTGTGTGAGTGTCTGCATGTGTGTGTGAGTGAGTATGAGTGTGTGTGAGTGTCTGCATGTGTGTGTGAGTATGAGTGTGTGTGAGTGTCTGCATGTGTGTGTGAGTATGAGTGTGTGTGAGTGTCTGCATGTGTGTGAGTGTGAGTATGAGTGTGTGTGAGTGTCTGCATGTGTGTGAGTGTGTGTGTGAGTATGAGTGTGTGTGAGTGTCTGCATGTGTGTGTGAGTGAGTATGAGTGTGTGTGAGTGTCTGCATGTGTGTGTGAGTATGAGTGTGTGTGAGTGTCTGCATGTGTGTGAGTGTGAGTATGAGTGTGTGTGAGTGTCTGCATGTGTGTGAGTGTGTGTGTGAGTATGAGTGTGTGTGTTTCTGTGTGTGTCTGTGTCTTACAGCAGTGTCTCTATTAACTCTTGTGACCCTCAGCAGCATCGGCTCCTGGAAAACTTTCCATTTTAACTTCTTGCCGCTCTGGTTTGACCCCGGCGCTCTTTAGTGTCAGGGTTGTGTTAGTGGAGCTGTTATGCACAGGCTGTTAGCCTGACATTATAATCCTGAGACGCAGAAGGGAACACACACTCTATAAATCACACACTCACATGACCAAAAAGTACATATCTGCTTAAATTAACTGCATGGACTCTCATTTTATTTAAAGTCATTTTATTGGCATGAATGCTTTTGTAAACCTGACAACCTCATGAGCACAAAGGAAGAGTAAAGAATGATTCTGTTGTTGTTGTTTTTAGGCAGTTGTTATTGTCATTTGTGTGTTTTCTCCTCAAACCCTTTTGAGTTTTTATCACCATTTTCTTCAGCTGTTCACAGACGTCCATCTTCATGTAGGAAATGTGGTGAAGAACCTCTTTTGTTCCTCAGACAAAGGACGTGATCTAATGCTGTTCTCATGCCCTTGGAGAACAACATTTTTCTTCTTGTCTAACTCCAACGTTTTGTCTGTTCTTTTCTCCGCTGGCTGACCTTCAGTCGTTTCCACCAGGAAAAGCTTGTCATCAATTCAGTGCCAGGAATGTCTGTCTGCCGTCACCTGGCACCCCGCAGTGCATGCTGGGTAACTGCCCCCTTCTCAATTAATGGTCCTCCCGGGCTCCAAACGTCTCTGTGAGAGACGTAATGAATATACGACAGACGGAGCCCAAGATCTTAACTTCTGCTCTTTGGCGTTGGAAGATAATTTCTCATTGTGTGACGTCTCTCCTCCAGTCCATTTGGTTAATGATAATTACTCACTTCATACTGAATGGAGGGATGAGGATGAGGCAGGCGTACGAAAGCTGTCGAGACCTCGTATGCTGAAGCTTAAAAAGACAATTTACTGACCTCCTTCTTCTTAATCATAAACTCATGAATGCATTTGAAACAGACTCTGGAACATTAGCCTACAGTTTAAATCTTCAGGTATTCCTGCAGTAACTGGCTGGCAGTATCGCTTGATTTGACTGGTGGAAATACAGTAGACATTAAATTACTTTTTCACCTTTATTATTGCCATTAATGTTGTTATTATTTTTACATTTACAAGTTCAGTTTGTATTTCCTGGTTGAGGCATGACTTCAGTGGCATAGGCCTTTATTTCCACGTTTGTGTACATTAATACTTTGTTAATATACTGTCCATATGTTTTTCTGAATGCTGCTGTACTGCGTGATGTAAGTCACATTGCCAGTCTGACAGCTAAAGGACCAAACAGCAGTTTAAACAGAAAGCAGCATAAAAACATGAACTCATCACAGGCTGGTGACACTGTGGAACAAATCGGACAGTAAACGTGAGTTTAGCTCCAGCTGCAGTGAGACACAGTTCCCTTCAGTTCTGCTGAAACATGGGAAAATTCATAATAAGCTGTCAGGGGAGAGAACAGTTTCAGTTTGTTGTCTGATCAGAATTTACTCACCACTAGCAAACAGTGACTGTCTGAGATGTTTCACGTGTGATTTAATAAATGTACAGAAGAGACGGAAGCATTTTTATTGTTTGACTAAGTGTGCAGAACTAATTTTGATTATTAAAGTAAAACTGTTTGGCATTTTTAAAGTATAACTGCTCACAACACATTCCTGCCAGTCTACAGTAAATCATGTTTATCAACTAATACATAATGTATATTAGTGACCGTACAGTAATTTTGTGATCTTTTGTACGTTTTTTAAAACATTCTGGAACTGGACAGGAGTTTAAAAAGTGTGTCATGAACTTAAAAATGTTTCTCCTCATCACTTGCTCTAATTGTGGCAGTGCATTAGTCTTTATCCCAAAAATATGTGGAAAATGCATCTAAAATATTGATTACGGGAGAGAGAATATTGATGAATTATTGTGATTTAAAATGCTAATATTTTGATTTTACCTGTAATACAAGCACAGAGTCTTGCTCAGCTCCATCGTGCTGCTGGATCTTATGTTTGATGTTTGGTTTACGGGAGCAACAGGAGTTTGGGGTTTAACATCAATTCTAAAGACATATGATGTTCCCACATCATGTCTGGTTTTCTTGTTCCATGACGACATTAATGGAAAATGATTTGTTGAAATGAGCTGTTCATGTTTAACCACAACAGTGCTTGTGCAGTGTTGGTTTAATGCTAAGTTCACGCAGCATCTTAAATTTGTTTGCCAGGCTCTTTCAGAACGAGTCTGTAAGCTGGGTGCCCTGATACATTTTACAGAGCCCCATTCAGTGTGACGATGCCTCGTTTCCCACACTAAATGTCATTGTTGGTCAAACCAGTGACCTTGAGTAAGATGGCAGGAAACCAAGACAACAGAGCGTTTTACCCAGTTTGTTTCACTGGAGCCTCTTGACACCAAAACCTCTTCACTACCTCCTAGCAACCAGATCAGTAGGAGTCATTTATTTTGTCTCTAGCTAGGTCACACTGACCCAGGACCAGCATGAGCAGTTTGTGGCAAAGAAGCTCTCTGAGGACTTTAATATTAGAAAGTCTCCTGTGATCATACCTGCGGGTGGACGTGAGATAACACACCAGGAAGAAGCTCTCAGGCCTCAGTGGCTGAACGGTTGAGCTTGGTTCCTGACCTCAGAGTGAAAGGTTTTAGTTTGGGGTCTTAGCGTGGGGGGCTGTATTGTTAGAGGAAGTCATTTATCAGTGGGTTGAGATCCTAAAGTCCAGAGGATGTCTGGTGGCAGGAGCCACATCCTGCTGATGGGAATGTTGAAGAAGCATTTGGGCTGTTTTCACCGGCTGTAATGAAGTTAAGCAATAAGACAGGTTGTTTGTACGTCAGCGTATGATAAACTGCTCTGTTTCATTAAAGTTTCATTGAGTCTGGTTATCTCATGAAGTTACTGGAGATATGTCTCTCCTCATGACCTGGAGCAGGTGAGCATGTTCAGATGTTTCCGTGATCGTTGATGATGGATCCTCCTGTGGAATCTTCTAGAACGTGAGGTTTTGATCTTTTGTTGTTCTCCAAGCTTCACAGTACCGGCAGGAGCTGTTAGTGAGCAGCCGTCCCTCTGATGAGAAGAAAATTGCTACTTGCTTCATGGAGGCTCAGCGGTCTGTCAGATTGTTGGTGTTTCACTCCCACACACTGTTTGCTTCTAGACACTGATAAAGAAATGGCTTCAGCGCTGGAGATGGTGAAGTAATGGGAGTGTTTGAGACGCTTATGCTGAGAGATGTTGTTTGTTTTTTGTGTTATATGTGTATTATGTGTTTCTGCACTCAAAACAGTTTTGCTGGCCTTTTCAGACTAGTAGTAATTTTTACTTGTTTTTAACATTTTCACTGATTCTACCATCAAAAATGTTTGTTTACATATGACAATCTTTATATATCTCTATAGGAGAGAGTACAGTATGGGGAGAGTATAGAGAAGAGAACAGTTTATGGGTACAGTATAGGGGAGAGTATATGGGTAGAGTATAGCGGAGAGTACAGTATGGGGAGAGTATAGGGGAGAGTACAGTATAGGGCATGCATGATGCTATTATTGTAAAACACATTTGCGATCCTTTGAGTCTGTCTCTGTATTGGTGTGTCTGGGACACTTTCCTCAAAAGATGCCATATATCAGTCTGCAGTGCAGTCAGAGTGTGTGACTAATAAACCCTGAGAGCCACTGTAGTGAAATCAGATTCATCCTCTGACACGCGGTTCTGCTGGAGGGACTGATAGAAGCATAATCATGTCTTACTTGTCCTCCACAGATCTCTGTTTCTCAGTCTCTGTCCCCCGGTCGGGTCCCTGGGGGTCTTTCTCTGTAGCCTGCAGAAAGTGTGATAAGATGTCACCAGAAGGTGTGGAACCCACTGGGCCATTAATGGTTGTCTTCTCCAGGGTCAGATTGCATGTCTTCCCTCCGTATCTCCTCCATCCTGTCAGAAGGAGCTGAAGGCACAATGGGTTTGTCCTTCAGGAAGTAGCGGCTCTGCTTTATACCTCAGTACAATCTTCTGCACTGTTTAACATGAGAAGAAAATAGTAGTTGAAGGTTATGTATATTTTTCTAGCTGTGCAGCTGTTTCTGGGGCGAACTGACAGGAAGGTGGCAATGATTGGCTGTTTTTAACTCTACAGTATCTCAGGTCTGCTGGTGTTTGAGGCCCATTGAGATTTGCAGCCATTTTGTTTTTGTTTGGCCTGCAGTACAGGAAGTTGACAAACGTCTTTCTTTGGTTTTAATGTTCTTTGTGTTTCTGCCAGAAGCGATTTAACAAACACATTGTGGCTTCAGATTTAGGTGGATCATAAATAAATGCATGAATCTATATTTTAGTTAATTAATTCTGAATTATGTATGCAGACCAATCCAAGATCAAAATTTGATTTGAATCTGATTCTGATAACCCTCACAATTTAAACACTGATGCACCCAGCTGGTGAGGAGGGATTACACTCAGATTTCCCTCTCAGATTTATTTACACACAGCCAGCTGCTGGATGATAGTGGCTCAACACAAATATTACGTCCCCCCGTCAGCTTTTAGCCACATGCATTATTGACAGGCTGGCATATGGGCTCGGTGGAGCAAAAATTCTCCCTCTGCAACGCTTGAGCCTGGGCCAGTTTTTTATAAGGAGATCACACTGAGAACCGTTTAAATTTGTTGCCTAGCTACTAACCCATAAAACACATCAGTAATATTGGAAGTGTTTGATTTCCGCCCAGCAGCCCTCAGTGTGTTACTGTATATATACAGGCTATATGTGAATAGATTGTTTGTTTTGGTGCTGAAATAGCCGTGCATAGTTTGTGGCTAGAATTACACATATATAGATTTATACCTAAAGGTCTAAAGCTTTAATCATGTTCTAGAATAAGGATATAAGCATTTGTGTTTAAACACACTGGCAGTATGATAAAAAGACAGCAATGTTAAACTGATACTAAATAATCTATTAACATTCATAGTCTGATTACAGAATCACTCCACTAAAACAATTCAATTCATTTGCTTAATTTACATTAATAATGTTTGATCACAGTTGGGAACAAAACTCTTCCACATAATTAATATGATTATAATTAATAACAGAATAATCATAATAATCATTAAAACTGAATAAGTTAAATGATGTTGTGGGTTTTTGTTTGTTTTACGCTACTGATTACAGAAGCATTTGTTTGTTCGTAAGTTTATTGAAATCTTCAGTCTTCAGTCTTGAGAGACGGCGCCAGCGTCAGTGACTCAGTCTGTCTTTGAGAGACTCCTGAGGGATGCTGGGAAATTATTGATGACGGAGACGCATCAGGATTGATTGTTAAGTGGGCAAATTTGTCTTGCATGAATTCGCTCCATTAGGCAGCTCATCCACCATCTGCCCCGGGCAGGAGCAGGCAGCCGGGGGGAGGAGCTTGGCATAAGACCCAGCACCACCCACTTACCCCTGAGGGCACCCCGTCCTGTGGATCGCCCCATTTATTCCTCCTCTTGACATGTCACTAAAGGGACGCCCAGAATGTAGCTCTGTATTCAATAATGCAGGACATCCATCTGGTTGCGGTAACTGATTATCAGTTAGCATGTGACAGTTCTGTTGTGCGGTTCGGTTTTATCTTCTCATGATCTGCAGGTGTCACACACCTGTGAAGACACTGAAAGACAAACAGTGCCCAGATGCTAGCTGAGGGTTTAGCATGTGACTGTCTAGAACCTTAGTGTATGAAGATGGGGTTAACGTTGAGATTTGTTACCAAATAAAATATTACTGTCCACAAATAAGTGTAGGAAGTTTCACAAGGAGGTTTTGGGCAAATTTGATGAGATCCACAAATGTACAAGTTGCACAATTAATAAAATTCATAAAAATAAAGTACATTAAATGAAATCTGCAAATTATTATTTATAGTTATATCTGTAAGAAAATCATCTTCACAAGTTACTTGGTTAAGCCAACAGGTTAGATGAGTAACTCATAAGATGAGTTAAAGGCTTTGTTGTGATGCTAACTGTGAGGTTTCTGACTTTAGTTTAACCTCGTCTCTTTCCATTTGAAAAGTTCCCATCAATATTTTCTGCCAACAAGGTGCTTTAGTTACCTCATGTTAATGCCTCACACCTCACTGTCATTCACACTTAACTCACACTGTTAGCAGCCCTGCACACACACAGCTGCGGTCCAGTGACTTCATACACAGACACAAACGCACACAGAAATACACACACACATACATAGCTGTGGTCCAATGACTTCATGCACAAACATTCAAATGCTGACATCATACTGACTTTCCTCACACACACACACACAATGGTACAGTGGGGTCAAGAGTTTGAGAGTTAAATGATGAACCACAAGACTTGAACAGTGACAGAATGCACTCAAGCTGTCTTGAGCTCCACATGTTTACACAGTTTTCCTGATGATCCGTGTAATCCCAGCATTACCATTTCAAAGGTTTCCAAAAGCATCTTGTTTTCTTCAAAGGAAACAAAAAATTGACCTACGGTAACAAATTCAGTGCCATAAACTACTGAACGTTTATTCTGTAACCAAGAAACATAATCCAAAATAATTTTTGTCATTTTAATGTCATCACTTTTATAAAATCCTGCATATTTTTAGGCCAATGAAAGAAATGTAAGATGTTTGGATGACAGTATGTCTGTACAGTACAGATCTAACATCTCACATCTCTGCACTCGTGCAGTCGTCAGTGTTGTGGTCACGTCAGAGACTGTGCAGCTCGGTGTCACTCTCAGCTGTGTGTGTAATATGTGAGTGTGCTGCCCCAGGGGCTCATGGGGGATTGTGTTGTGATGTGGTCACTTCCTGCCACAGAAAAACACAGTTCAACAGTCACATCATCTCAGTTTGCCTCAGACTCTGACACTCTGTCTCAATGAAATGGACTGTGTTCTCACCAGACGCTGTGTTTAATCCTGCAGAGATGTGCCGGGTAGCTACACGCAGTGCTGCCGACATTATTGTGTTGCTGTTGTGAGATGCGGTTAGTGTTGTAGTTAAACATTATAAGATGAGTTTAGAAATGTGAATCTGAAAGATGCTTTAAACATTTTTATACAGACAAACATTAAATGTACCACTTTACAGATCAATAAAATGGTGTGAAATATGTCTGTGACAGACTCTGTCAACTGTAAACATGCAACAGTCAGACCGCAGGATGTTATTGATTAACCAATCAGACGGCTTTAAAACTGTCTTTACCTGTCAGTCATTTTACTCAGTCAGGTTTGCTGACATAAGCATCTCTGTGGTGTGTGTTGACGACTCTCGACTGCCTTTCAACAACAGAAAAGAGTCACAATCTGTTCACCAACTTTCTGCTGAAGGCTCCTGTTGTATTTATCATACTGAGGACTCGTGTCTCAGTGTTGTAAGATTATCTGTGTTTTCAGCAGAGGCATCCGTCCGACGCTGTTGTTGCAGATTCAGCTAGAGGCGTCTGAAGGTCTGTAAGTGTGTCAGTCACACTTGGGTTGTAGGAACTGAGGTTGTATGGTTGTGTTTCCTGTAACGTGTTTGAGGACGCTGTGGACGCACCACAGCCTCACCGGTGCATGGAGAAGATCTCCAGAACAGACAACGCTCAGCTCTGATTGGTCAGCAGGATGCAGATGGCTAATGTAGGCCGTCACTTCTAATGAATCATGACAAAGGATGTCTCTCTCTCTCTCTCTCTCTCTCTCTCTCTCTCTCTCTTCCATAAGCAGATTAATTAGCGAAATGTTCCCTTATCAGCCATGAAAGCATTTTCCCCGAGTCTCCAGGGAAGATCCCATCAGGGAGACCAGATTTCCTGCACTTCAGCTTGTTTTCATGCCTCCGTGTTTCTCAGCTCTTCCTGTGGGTTGGTGTGGATATAGAGACGACGTTGATTCTGAATGAAAAGCCTCATTTGCAACATACAGCAAAAATCTGCAACTGTTCCATAATTAAGGCTCATGGCAGCAGCGTTTTAAAATAAAGACTGTTTTCAGCTCATGTTTTGGCAGATATAACAACATTTAAGGTCATTCATGACTGTTTTGGTAAAGCTTTCCAAAAGGTATCAACTGCAGTATTCACGCAGGACCCTGTTTGCACCAAGTACTATGATTTATCTCCAGAGAAACGGTCACAAGTGGTCAGTAGGCCAGGTTTGGTGTCTGCATGTACATTAAGGGTAGTACACACTGCTTACACACTTCATTGTGTTACTGCTTACTGATGAGGTAAAAGGTGTGGAAAACATCAGCACACTTTTTGTTACAAATATACTTTAGTGTTAGTCTTTCTTATAAGCTGCAAATAACTGGTTCAGAAGTTCAGACGAATGTGTGACGTCTAATTCTTCAGTTTCTCTCCCCTTTCCCCCCACAAAACTAATTAATGTTTCATAGAGAGTCTTTAATAGTGGTCTTAATACTGCCGGTGTTTGATGTTTAAACCCATTCGCTGGGAAATGTAAGCTGAGCATTTTTTCAACACCACAGCAGTGCAGGTCTCAGTGTGACTCAAATCTTCAGATATTCCTCTCTGATCTGCGGTGGGGGGCCGGGGTCTGGATTTATGCTTCATGTTTTCATATTTCTAGAATAAAATTAGGGCAGTAATGAACTCTGAAGCTTCTGTCAGTGTGTGAGCTGGTGTAAAAAGAATAACGTCACCAAACATTCACATAATATTTTTTCTCTTTATTATGTTACTGTTTTTAGTTTTATTATTACGAATCACACACAGATGTTTTATTGATTCAAATCAGCAAAATTCACACTTAAGATGTGTGATCATTTGTATATTTAAAGCAATTCTGATGAAAAAGGTTTTACATGCACTTATACCGCAAATCTGTATATGTTGCATGTTCCTCTTTAAAAATAGCGATTTGCCTTGATATGTTATGATCTTATCTTCAAACCTTAATGCAATTACAAAGATTAAATCAACCATGTTCCTCTATATGGGCCTCATTTTTATAACCTAGGGTCTAATGTGGATACTGTATCAGTAGAGCCGTTTGTGATCTATTTTCCTGTTGACCTGATGAGTAATATTTCATGATTGTCAAATTAGTCAAAATAAATTAACCTCAACACCATAACTGATTCAGGCCTTAACTGAGCAGTACTTCCTTCCCCAGATGCATGCTGGGAAATGTGGCCCTAAATCATTCTTTCTTTTCTGATTCTGTTGTGACAGGAAAACGTGGAACTTGTTGCAGGCCAGAATCAAACCTGCACTGGCCACTCAAGCAGCCGAGTTTTCAGACTAAGAATCAGTAGCAGATGTTCTGTGGCTTAGATCTATCAATTATGAGTTTTTTTGTTTTTAATAAATAGATTAAGTCACCACTGAGGTACAGACCATTGCTTCTGCTGTTAACTGGAGGAGCTACAAATTGTCTTATGATAAACTGCCTTTTTCATTTCAGGTCATCCCCAACATGCTATTTGCCTCCCCAGAGCCCCCAGTTACCCCCACCCCTCCTGTGGTGGAAAGTGGGCCTGGGGCATATGAGGAAGAGGAGAATGAAGAAGAGTTAGACATGTGTTAATGGTTGGATGATCAAGGGTTTCCTAGATTAGTCCCAAGGTCTGACTCTTCATTTTGACAAATTGTTGATGTTAAGTGGGCTGTAACTCTTTGAGGCAGACTGTGTTTGGAGTGTTTATCATCATGATAAACGGCCCCTATCGCTTCTCCTTTGCAAGTCATACATCTACAAATACTTGCTTATCGCTATAGTGTCCTAGAAGCTCCAGCATCTAATCTAATCTTCTGCCTTCATCATTTATCCAGAAACCACCAAATTCATTCATACCCTTTTTTCTACAGACTCAGCTGTGAAGCTGACCGAGGTGTTTTAGTTCATCCAGGGAATTCTTCTCATCTTTAAGTGGCTGTCTGGAAACCCGGGTAAGAGTTTTAGCACTTTGCTAATTTTCTGCTACACAAGAATCATGTCTCGGATAATAAAGGTTTTACCAGCTGTGTAACTGGTGTAGCAGGGTATCTGCCGGTGACTTCTGTGTATTGTAAATTTACAGTAGGAAAATCAGCTTTATGAAACTGTCAGATGATGCCATTTCAAGATATAGACGACACGGCGATTGAATAATGGACAGAAACAGTGGCTCATTTCTGCTAATAATATTTTCAGCTTAATTTATTTTTAACTTAAATCAAATGGATTGACATCAAGTGTTTCAAATCATTTAGCTCCTTTTATACAGTATTTATCTGCTGAAACCATGTCTGTACATGTGTGTATATAACAGTATTTAACAGTACATATATAACAGTATTTGGTCAGGTGCGATGTTGTTTCATAATGATTTGAATCACAGATCTGTGTTGTTTTCGAATGAATTAGACTGTAGTTTTATAATTTTTTGTCTGTGTGTTGAGTTATGTTCATTTGAACAGTTTGTCTGGATTATTTGCAGTGAATTTTAGAAGCATAATGATAGTTTTGAGTGTGACGGTTCAATTCTCATCTGAATGCATTTGACCTTATAAGACAGTCTGATTGATTCCCTTATTTGTATCTGTTGTGAGCTACTGTACAGTTTCCTGTAGCATAACAACCTGTCAGCCGCTGTAGAGATGCATGAGGGTAACGTATGATGAAGGATGTTTCTCTAAGCACACTCATCTCTTTCTGATACCGTCTCTAATGTTTAAAATCAGATTGTTGTTTGTGGTGAAGGTGCCTCAGGACAGCGATTCATCACGCTGAACTTTCATTATCACAACCAAGATTCATGAGATTATCTGAACCACAAAACAGCCACTAATACATCGAAAGGCCTTTAGCATTTGTGAGAACTTTGATGGCTAATGCTGGTGATTGTTGGAGTTTAGATGAATGGGAGAGAAGCTCATTAGAACAGAACATCTCAAAGAGATTCAGTTCAACCAGATGCCCCTAAACAACCAAACAGCCATTAACTGCCCTGTGTGAAAGACTGTTAACAGGGAACCAATTAGTAACGTTAGTAGAATGTTTTTTAACATCATATGCCAACTAAATCTGAAGCTTTTAAATGTTATTGTTAAGTTGTTGGAGGAATGTTAAATGTTACAAATCTTAAAATAAAAGTTTAAACATTATTCTTGTAACCAATCATAAACTTTAATTCAACGTCTAAAAAACTGCATGAACTTTTAAAGCAACGTTTTTGTTACTTGATCGATGGATAAAATAGTTTGCTGGTTACTCAGAAGTTTTGAGCCCTTTACGTGGGAGATTTGAGATGGCAGGGCGTGTGTTTGCTTTGAAAGCACCCGTCGCAGGTCATTTAAAGCGCTCTGCTGGTCTGACTGAAGGGTAACTGGATATGTTAATGGCTCGTCTCTCACTTTTGATTTGATTCATCCACAGACGCGGGTTTGACTGCTGAAACTTCAACTGTATCAGATTCATCACTTCAAAGCGTTGAGGCTGAATAGCTTCTTCACTCTGTCTGTCTGCAGGACTCTGGTTTCATCTGAGCCGCTGTTTAAATCACACAGAGCCTCTTAAAACAAAGCCAACACTGTGACTAGCAGTTAACAGGCTAACTGCTACCGATTGTGGGAGCGTGTTGCTGTCCTCAGTTAGTCGGTTTTTAGGGAAATACTTTTGTCAGTTGTTTTTAAATGACAGGTAATTGTCAGCGTGCAGCAGATGTCATTCAAACACAAAACATTCAGGATAATGGTTGTGTTTCATGTAATGCATTAGATACAGTAATGCTGATAATTAAACTCCCTTTATGTTCCTGAAAAGCTGTTTGCAGCCTCACATGTCTTCTGTTTCAGTCAGGCTGTCGTCTGATGATCTTTGAGCTGCGGTGAAACTGGGGATTGTGGGTAATGATCATCCGTGAGCTGCAGGTTGAGGGTGGAGGGCTGTGATTTATACAGAGTGACTGTTCTCCTGTGTGCTGCCAGAGAGCTCATCTGTGCCCTCTGACTAAACACACACACACACACCCTGACCAGAGCTAACATGACCCCCTCAAACCGCACTGTGGTCAGGGCCAAACCAAGCATTTGTTGTGCAGCTCTATATATAAATTGTGTGCAGATTACAGCCAACAGGCAGGATAAATCACATCTGTTAACCTGTCGCATTTGTTTTTTTCTAGACAGCATTGAGGTGAAATTGAGAGAGTTGCTTTTCAGACCCTCGTAATGTTAAATGTGTCTCCTCAAATTATTTCAAAATGAGATTATTTGTGGCATTTATGTCATAGCTCAACAGCTATGATTTTGTAATTTAAGGAATTTACATAAAATGTGAGAAATTTCTCAGGTGAAAGTTGATCTCATGTTTTCTGTCTTTCATTCCCCCTCACTGTCTCCGTCAGTCTTTCTGCATCTCTGCGGGTTCTGCAGACTGAAGCAGTGATGTGCGCGACCCGTCTCTCTGTGTTCCTGCAGTGCACAGATTATGTAAGTGTTCAGAGATGGTCCCACGCAAACACATGAACTGTCGTGTCTCCAAATGATCACAGCTCACTAACTGCACGCCGGGTAAATAGAACATCCTCTGCGTTTCCTTCCCTGCAGCGTCGTCTTGTGCTCTTGTCTGCTAAATTTATCACGGCTCCTGTTGGGCATCTCGCCGTGTTTTCTGAAGCGCAGCCACTTCTCATGAGCTTCTCCTGGGAAAGAGTTTAGCAGAGAAACACCCCCATCCTCTGTAGCTCCAGATTCCTTCTCTCACCCCACATCTCACATGCTTCCTAATTACACACAAAACTCAACCGCACTGACAACAGGCTGCAACAGTATGAGGTAAAACACGCCGTTTTACCTCAGTATGTGGTATGAGGTAAAACACGGTAAAACACG